>VUQH01090647.1:12448-31831 GCA_015106775.1 Etroplus canarensis
GTGTGTTGTGGGGTGGGGGGGGGGGGGGGGGGTGAAAACAGTGCCACTCCCACTCAAGTCTCAGAGCTTTGTGACGGTTTTCCTCCACCCCCCACCACCACCACCTCTCTCTCACACACACACACACACACACACACACACACACACTCTGACACACAAACCCCACCGCACTGAACAGTATGTTCAAACTGCAGCGCGACTGCAGAACAAAATTACACAGATCAGATTTCGGGCGTTCTTCTGCTCTCGCTTTAATTAAAGTAAACTTTGGTTGGTTCCACGGCAACGCGAGAAGCAACATCTCCCAAATGCGGCCCTGATCTGCCCGTCACGGGATAACCCGAGCGTGCGCTAACGTGGGCACGCTGGAAGTTTGCAGTCCAGCAAGTGTGCCGTCACTGCTGGAGAGAGGCGCTTGCAAAATGCGCCCCCAGATCAGCAGGCTGTGCTACCTGTGACCTTCCTGAAGGATACCCACACACACACAAACACACACATTTGTGCATTTGGTCTACAGAGAGAAGGGGAAGATGCAGAACGACTCAAATTGGGGGGTTGATCAGAGCTGTGCAGTCGCCTGTCTGCCCAAAGCCCTTTGTTGTGATGTGCCACACCCCCGCAAGACAGACTGCCAGCTGATCTGGCCAGCAACAGACTCAGCTAGCTGAGCCTCGACTGAGGAGTGTGTGCTTTTCCTGCTCTGTGTACTACAGTTCACACTCCATCCTCCCAGCATACTGCTCTTTTCTTCACATGCGTCAACCTGACAGGCCAGAAACAAAACACACCTCTTTATTACAGAAATCACACACACACACACACACACACACATATCCCTGCATGAATGTAAAGAGGAAGAAATAGAACAGGAAATATGTAGACCACCCTTGAGACCCCTTTTCACAAGTCAGTTTCCTGGCTGTATTAATGCTTGTGACACAGAACTAAGAATCCTGTAACCTTCATGTAAAGGAATATGTATACATATATGACCAACAATAAAATAACCTCTTGTATAATAATTAAGCATCAATCATTCACATTATAGTCAAATAAATCCTACCACTGGCTTTGTGATTGTGTCCTTGTATCACTGGATTTACAGTGTGTAAGAGGAAACATCAACACCGTGCTCAGTTGAAATAAAACTAATCCTAACTATAGGACACCACAAGCCTGTTACCATGATTGCTCTTGTAGGCAGTAGATAATCAGTTGGTTTTGCCATTTTGCAGTCAGGTTTTATTTTTTTGCTATTGAAAAATTATATTATATTCCTGTAGCTTTTTATTCGTCAGCTGCAGCTGGTGCTGACTGCTGCAGTGTACAATCAGTGTTTGTCAAGGGCAGGTCAAGAGAGTGAAACACTGATTTGATGCATGCATATGAATAAAATGGGGCTCTGTTATTTCTTGAACAGCTTCCTGAAGGAAAGGAGATACCAGTGCATCCTGTACTGTGTATATTAATGCAGTTTTATTACTGTCAGTCACACTTGTCCTTGTCTCTTTGCCTATTAATCATTTCCTTTCTTTTGGGATAGACTCCCAACTATTGCTTTGTGGCTTTTAATTTCTTATAAAGGCGATGATTTGTGCTGGTTTTACTGGATAGTTACAGAGTGTGAGTCATCTCTTCACAGCCAAACTTGCAGCAGCACTGAGAGAGCCAGCATCCAGCACTCAGTGCACTTTTCTTCAGCCCTGACCATGTGAGTTTAGTGCAGTTTCACTGCTCTGTATTAACCCTGCCCTTGTCTCTGTGCCTATTAAGCGTTTCCTTTTTTTGCCTGCCTTTCTGTTTGGATACACTCTGGCATCTGGCTTCACGATTGGTTCGTGTCCCATAAATTGTGAAAATAATAACTGCTTCTGTCTGTTTGATTGGATAGGCCCAGAATGTGGGTCATTTGAGTTCAGCTGGGATGCCTCAGCCAATCTAGCAGTGCTTTCATAGAGCTAAAACCTGGCAGCATGCTTCCCTTCAGCCCCTACTAGCAGAGTCAAGAGAGAATGGATCCCAGCCCAGTCAGCTCCAGCCAAACACCGCTATCTAATTGAGGAGGGAAACACTGTAATAGACACCAAACCAAGAACCAGGGACAAGATGTCCTTACTTGACTTTTTGTAACGCCCAGGGCCCCATCATCCCAGCATTTGCAGTTCTTATGTCTCTGATTTCAGTATCTAAGAGAAGATGAAACCTATTAGTTGTTTTTCTAATGCAATATCTACAGCAAAGAAAAAAACAATCCCATTGTTAGCTCAAAAAGAAATCTCTGCCTGGATTCATTATTTTTGTTATTGTATATTTACATGTATGTTAGTATTTTGCTTTACTGTTGTCAGTTACTAATTACAACTTAAATAGTTAAATTTAGAGTTTATTTTGTTGAATATTTAATGTGTTTGGTCTTTTTTAAACTATTGGGGCAGTACCTTAAAAACAAGCTGCCATAGCCATGCAAACAGTTTTTGCTCAAAACTTTAGGTTTTTAGAAGTTGTTAGATGAGCATTTTCGTGGCCACTCTAATAGCATCCATAAAAATATACTGAGCAAAGCTTACAAAAATTATAGTGAGTGGTTTTCATTAATGAAAACTGCCCACATGAAGGTCTGTGTATGTAGGGAACTGGGTTCTCCACCTATTTAAATGTATTTAAAAAACCTCCCTGGTTGAGGGTTTCCCAGTGTGGTGTGTACTTTTCATTTACTGTCTGTGTATAATTGTTTGTCAGTTCATTATGTGGTTATTGCTGGCAATAGAAGAATTTGCCGCTCAAGAAGAGTAAAGATATTGTAAATAACCTCGCTAGAGAGTAGGCAGGGTTCATTGTAGGTTTCTTCTGAAACACAGTCTAAAACAGGCATTGGGATTTAGCCGACACAGGAGTACACACTGAATTTAAATTGCTCATTATACTGCACTGAGTTTTATGGTGAGGAATCCACAGCAGTTTAGGGGTCTAGGGTTACCAGACAGCTTTTGTCTGATCTGCTGTGGGAGGTGGGCCTTTTCTGTGGCAAATATACTTGTCCTGCAATATGGAAATTTTATTTATATAACACAGATATACAGATAGACTGGTTAAAATGTAACATTTAAATTACTTTCTATCCTTTCAAATGGCTTTTTTAGCACATTTTTAAGTGTAAACGGCCATTTTCCCAAGATGTGTCTGGCTCTCATGGAGTACATGGTGTTCTGTCTGAAGCCTCATTACTCTGCGCTGGTCCTGTCATGCAGGCTGCCATCTTCAAAGGAAAGTGGGCCTTGACTCTTCTTCAGAAATAACAGCTCAGACTTTCTGTGCCCCTCACAGCTGGGCCTTACAAAAGGCCAACATGTCAGTGTAAAAGACCTATTCAGAAACTACTGGAATCACAGGAAGGAACAGCATCAATGTTCTTTAAAGACAAAGAGCCTAATGACATATTTTACACTTGGGTTGATGTTTTGTTTGAACCTCTTTTGTGTTCTGCTGGGCTCTCTCTAATACTGTGAGATGGCTGTAAAACGTGCCCCAAAAATTAGTGGCAGCACCTGGTAGACCCAGTTATTCATGCATAATATCTATTTTCAGGCAAGTAACTGTGGTTAATTACACTTTTTAAATGTGAAATTACCCCAAATTCCACATGGAAAAAGCAACAGGAGTCTCTGATTATGTATACTACTTCTCTGCCAGTGGTTTTATATTTGGCTGCACTTTTGCACAGAGTGCACAGTGTTCCTGTGTGGCTGGTGGCAGTGATGAGGTAGCAGGGTGGAGATGGGGTTTTCCTGCTCTTGCTTGGACCTAACCTTGGCACAGCTGTTGGTTAAAAAAACTCTGCTGGGGCAAAAAAGGTCAGTCTGTCTACCTGCCACATGGCAGGGTTTCCACCATTGCTCCCAGGTGAGCCCTTTTTTGACATTTAATAAATAGATCATGCCTCAGTTTTGAGACAAGTTTCCATTTGTCAGCATCCAAGTGTTGTAGAAGTTACATGTTTGTCACCAGAATGACCAGCCACTATTTTGGTTCAAATTGACAGTCTGGGATGGATTCCCATGATTCATGGTTCCCAGATGTGTGTGTGTGTGTGTACCTTTCGGCTGCTCCCTTGTATTCTCCAACAAGGGGTCGCCACAGCAGATTAATCCATACTGGTAATTTGGCAGAGGTTTTACGCCAGATGCCCTTCCTGACGCAACCCTCCATGGTGAGAGGGGTTTGTGTCCCCACCTGGAATTGATCATGGTTCCCAGATGATAGATCCCCAAACATTGGTTTTCTCTGTAGCACCTGCATACTGTTATGGTTTAACTATTTGCTATATTTTATTTGAAAAATGCATATATTGTAGACTACTTTGTTTAAATTTGAGGGGCTTTCTTCCTTCTGCAAAGGATCAGCACAGTAGCTGAAATTAGATTAGCTCAAAATATCACTGCATATCTGTAGAATCTTAATCTTGTTAAGAATTTACAAATGCAAACATTGTAGTGTTTTTTTCCCTAACAGCATCTCTCTTGAATGAAATATGGTTGGTCTGCGAAGGCCATGTGTAGGGCAGTGTGTGTCCAATGGAAATAAAGTATTACTTAAATCTACTTGATCCTCAGGATGTAAATAAAGCCAAAGTGGAGCCACCATTTTGCTTGTTAATCTGCTAGTGCAGTGTTACTGCTCCATGGAAGACATCTCCAAGGCATGTGCTAGTGCACATGCTGTCCATATGTTACTCTGCATATGCACATGTAAAAGCTGATGGTAGGATACTTTCTCACTGCTGACATATAAACCTGATTTCACTGAGCTTAAGCGCCCAAGCATGCATAGTGGACAGTCATAATACTGTACTGAAAGGCCTCAATCAGGCAGTACCCTGAGCTGTGCTGCTTTCAGTGGCCCACAGGGTTCTTGTATTCTTTAGTTAGCTCTGGAGTAGCTCTATAAAAGCCGCTCTGTCTGTTCCCCCACCGCCCCCTCCCGCCCTTTTCCAGACTGCAAAGCAAAATAGGTGCTGAAGCGTGTTGTGTTGCGAGGCCAAGCCCAGCCACGTCTTGTGGTGTGGTGTTGATTACCAGCGGCAGGAAGAGAGGGATACAGACCTGTGGAACACTGTGCATTTTTTCACCTCCGCTCTTCAAAAACCACCAACCGCATCTTGCATGTGAGGCAGGGATCTGCAGTACAAAGACAGAATATATGGTGCAGCATGGTGGGGGTGGGGTCAGATACCAGGATATTCACTGTCAATGCCCTCCATTGATGTAGGTCATTTATTCAGCTGCATCTGAATCTAATCTGATTAACGTCTGAAGGGCTCCGACCTCAGCAGCAGAACCTGCTCCTGTCAGCCTGGCACTTGCAGGGCCCAATCTGAGCATCAGGCTCTAACTGTTTCCTCTGTGTCATATTCAGCACAGCTTGAATAAGAGAGTGAGCTAATGTCAGATGGAGTGTTTTGTTCTTAGCTGTGCTTCTCACCATAGTACTGTAAGGTGTGTCCTCTTTCGCAGCACGATAAATCAGACTGTGGCAGGCCACATCATCATGGGGTGTGGCCCCTGGGGTACATAATGAGGAGTATTTTGTGGAGTCGTATGAGAATGATAGCCTAATCAATTTCACTGTAAGACATGAAAATATTTCTGTCCCACTCACCTTCAGAGTATCTGGCAATTATACTGGGACAGCTGGCGTTATCTCCGGCCTGTCTCTCCTCTTATCGCAATGTAGTGAGGCATCTCAGGATCTAACGGGGTTATAGCCCTTTGTTTGATGGTGGTTAAGGATTTCTGTCTCATATGAGCTATAGTGTAGTACCCTATTAGTGGAATGAGCTGGCACTATACCGTGTGAGAGTCACGGATGACAGGGCATCCTTGCTCCCACCTGCTTCTGTGGACCAACTATAAACACCTTTTAATGACAGCAGCTGTTTGCATGTCGTCAGTTAACCGGCTTTCAAAAGATAAGTAGACTGCTTGTAACATATCAAGGCTGCAGGTTGTTTTAGCATGCACTCAAGGCTGAAAGAGAGTGCCCATTCTAGCTAATTGAGGCAAATCTGATGAGCTGGTCCATGCAGGCAACCCCTCCCTGCTTTTCTCTTAAACAGTTAAGAGGATGAAGTAATGTATGGCAAAGTGTGTGCTGGAATCAGATGGTCACACTCGAGCCCGACTGCATGTCTCTGTGTGAATGTCAATGGCCCAGTGCAGTGTAGACCAAGTGGAGTGAGTTATGGTTGGTACTTGCAGCCTGTCTGATTGAAATGCATTACAGGAGTGCTTCTTCTGCTGGGAGGGAGGCTGCCGCCATTGTTCACAACCTGACAGCTATAGGCCCACAAGGATAGACATGCTATTCAACCACAAGCAAGGTCTGTCTCAGTGACGACAAAAGATGATAATTCGTTAAATACTCTGTTTTTGAGCTGCTCTTGACAAGCTTGAGCCGATTCTCATTACGAGCAGTCGACACACCCAAAGGTCCTTTGTTGCTCCTGGGTGACGTATTCTTGTCTACAACCAACTCTGAATGGTGCGCCTGAGAAAACATGTTTTGATGAAGTGATTTTCTTGGTAATTTGTCTCCTCTCCCACTGAGGTGCAACTTTAATTTTTTTCATAGACCAACATTCACAGAAACAGTTGTTGTGATGTCAAATGTGTATCAGATCAAGCGGAGTCTTTCTGCAGACCACAGAAATTTGTAAGCCTTTGTTGTTATTTTTGCAAATACGGCTTTGTGAACAAAGAAAGGAGGAGCTGCAGGAGCCTTAATGTATATTTATTGTTCTGCACACACATGTTAGTGTTTATATCGTCTTGGCACGTGATGGTGTGTGTAGAGGGAGAGGCTGGGCATGGTTGGGTTAACCCTGTCTGCTCCAGTGGTTTATGCTGATGAGGGCCTCAGCAGTCATTTTAGTATTACCAAAAAATCCCATGAATAGTTGTCTGCTGGCAGCAAAGCTAGCTCCTGGTTGGTTACAGGTCATAGTCTGTTGTAAACATGGATCCAAATTATAGGATTGAGCTGAGCCCTACCAGTGGAGTTAGTGGTGTCCCATTTCATGTTGCCAAGCTGGCTATGCCACCAAGCCAGCACTGAAGTGAGGCAGCTCCAACTCTAATGAGCCATGATCTATGGTCACACTCCATACTTTCCCTTCATGAGTTGTTTGCTTTATGCAGGTGTAAGGTGCACCTTGTTTTTGTTCTAAGCTCTGTGAAAGATATTTCCTGTTCTGGTTCTTACTGTGTAGGCACAGTTAACTTCAAGGTGATCTCTGATGTATTTTCCCCTCTCACCCTGCAGAGCTGTTTGCTCTAGCTCTCCTATGGCAGGCTCACATGAAGTTTTCACATGTACACTGGGAGAGTTTGGCCCATGCCTGAGGACACACCAGGAATGTTATCTGCTCTTGGTTGTAATGCTGGTAGCTGTTGGAACAGCGATTGAGCTCTGTTCCCCCACTGCAGCTCACGTCAAAAAGAGATTTGATCTTTCCTTTGCAGAAAGCATCCCTTACACCAGGGAGACAGATACCATTTCTCTTAACCATTTCTTTAGCAGCTGAGAAGCAAAATGTCTCACATATGAATGAGAGGAAGATGGAGGGAGAGGAGCAGAGATGAGCTGTTTATTTACTGACCCAGTGGACTTGCAGAGAACAGTTATATAACAAGAGTACCTGTGACATAATCTCATTGCCTTGGAGGGGGGACACTTGTGCTTAGTAGAGGTACAGTTTGTGTGCATGATGTAACTCACTTTATGGGTAACTGGGTCACTGTGTTCGTTAGGGAAAAGCTTTCCTTTATTACCCACCCCCCACTCTGCTCGCCCTCTGCAACTGACACATTCTGAGAAAGACAAACCACACCCTGGATGTGGCATGATGCCAGAGATGGGACAACCAATCGTTGGGGTCTGGCGTCACAGTCACCATGGTGCCCTGCTGTGACAACACTGGAAGTAGATGGGAAGAAAAGCCGGGTAAGCGGAGTAGCTTGCCGCATTCTTCTTTCAACAGAAATGCTGAGTAATACCTGCAGTCTATTGAAATACTGTGAAAAGTGACATCCTCCTAACACACAGGATAATAGCCCCTATCATTGTTTCCACTCAGCATCAAAGCATTTGTACCCTAAACCCTCTCATTGTTACCAGAATATTTTTACCAACTTCATGAAAATCCCAATCCTCGTGTTATGAAACAACAGTTAATCGGAACATTGCATGCTTTTCCTTTGCATGAGTGAATGTTTCAAAGCTGACATTAAGCAGTGGGGTTTTTATTAATATTCATATTGTTAACCTAAAAGCTGAAAGCTGTTCAGCGTGAGGTCAAAATGGGCACCCTGTCTGTTAATTCTGCTTTTTCCAAGAAGTCAGGGAGCTGCAAATCATTTGACTCATCTCAGTGAGTTGCTGCTGGATACCTGATGCTTCCACTATGCATTACTGTATCAGGCCAGATAGGCTGGATATCTCAGCGTAGCTCTCTTGTGTCTGGTTAAATATTAATGTTGCTGGATCTGTTACACTGGTTATTTCCCCTTACGCAGCCTGCAGATCTAAGCTATGCTTTTAAGCCAATAACTAATTTTACAATGCCAGGTGGCAGCACAGGCTCCTTCTCTTGCTAATATGGCATGAAATCAATCACGGGCTATCTCAACCAGATGAGCACCCTAAAAATTTCACTGCTTACTTTTTCTCCAGGAGCTCAAACAAACACTGTCACATCATCTTTATAAATTGTAACACTAATTCATGCAAGGGTGGATGTGTGTCTTTGTTAGTGCTTCCAGAAGAGTCACAAAGTACAAATAGTTTGTATGAAAGGAGAGAAGGCTGTGTTTGGTGTGTATATGCAAATGTATATATGTCAGTTACAGTGTATAAGCACACTGAACCCTGTGTGAGCCTGCAGGAACTGTAGTGGGCAGGGCTGACTGAGTTTGTCTGGGGCTGAGGTGAGGCGTCAGAGGCAGGAACACAGACCGGACTGTCTAGACTTGCTTTGTCTGTCTGCATGTTTTGTAACTATGCAGTATATAGGGGGGAGGGACTGAGACTAGTGCACTGAGTTCTTGTTTTTGAGACTTTCTGGCATCAGGTAGCATATGAGCGTTTGATGCTGAACAGCACTGTTTCCATTGTGGGCCAAAGGGAAACCACAGGACAAAGAAACCATTTGGCACGTCTGTTTTTATGTGCCACCTATAAACATTCGTGCATCTCACCATCTTCTTCCTTTTATACTTCAAATCCCTGCCATGGGCATGATGATTGATTATTCATATTCACTAGAAAGACCCTAAGTATTAAAAGAACACGTCCTGCGGTTAGCTTTAGTTCTGTAAGGCCTTGCTGGCAAAATTAGACTGCTGGATTTCACTAATGTTGGGCAAGAACTCTCTGTTGTTGAAATGGATTTAAATGGAATATAGTATTGACCCATAGTTGCAAAATGCTGCATTTAGGTTCAGTATGATAGGAAAACACAAGATGTATAGCAATGTACTGTAGTATCTGGCCTTTAGAATATTTCTGTCAAAGCCTACTTTTATTGCCTGATGTGGAGGGGGAGGGTGCAATTTCCCAGTCACAGATAGTTGCATGTTAGAAAATGGGCTGGGTAACCACTGTGAGTGTGATTAGCATCTGCAGCTTGGATAATTAAACTGTGTCTGTTACTCCAGTGCTGCGCCAATTTGTAGGTGATTTACACCAAGTTCTATTGGTAAAGACTTCTTTGTTTCATGTTTCTTAATATTTTGAAGTTATCTTCGTGGTTTTTCGTATCTTTAGTTGGAATGACTTTATGACTATTGTTCCAACATGAGTCACTGTGGTGAGCTATTTATTACGTGGCAAGCACCAGTTTTGTTACCACGGTGCAGAATATGCACACATCAGTCAGTTTCCTTTGATTTGAGTGAAACTCATCAAAACTCCTGGTGCATATGAAGAGGGCTTGATGTATTAAATCCTGAACTGTAGCTAAAATGCTAAAAATATAAGCATTTCAAGTTACTTCAGCATGTTTTGGCTCATTGACCACAAATCACATATACTGTAAAATTCCAGCAGTTTCTTTAAAAGCACTTTTTATGTTTTCATCTTGATTTTGTTGTTTCAACTTTTCTGGCAGCCATTGTCTCCCATTTATTACACCGCGGTAGTAAAATCAGCCTGTGAAGACTTGAAATGTTCTGGAGATACAAACTCCATTATAATTGAGTTGGTGTTGAATTTTAAAGACGCTGGAAACCAAAAGTGGGTTTGAAAACATGCAATCATGTAAAACAACTAGGCCACATGCGGGGTGATTTCTATGGGCATAAAATCATAGACTGAATATAAAAGATGGATGTAAGCTCTGTGACGACACTCAGTGGTTTCTGGTTTTTTTGATTTATGGACAAAGCATAAGCTTTAACATCCCTGCTGTCTTGACTTTTCTGGAACCAGAAGTTACTATATTTAGACCAGAGGGTGAGGTTATCAGCTCATGGTAAGCTTGGTTAGCAAGCGGCATAAAAAGACTATTTGGATGCAACGCATGGAAAAAGATATTTGCCATTTAGTGTTAAGCAACACACAACTCCAATAAGCTGTACCACACAGGAAGCCATATTATTTGTCAGACTGTAACATTAAAAATGCTGTAAAACAACAAACACTGCCAGAAGGTTCAGTTAATGGCTGAAATTAGCAGAAGTGAAGCCTAGCAGACAGCTGTCCCTACTGCTGCCTGTATCAGGACAAATGTCAAAGGGCACAGACCTACGCTATATGAACAAAAGTATCAGGCCTATTACACATTACACTTACACGTTACGTCCCTCAGTGACTCTGTGCTTGATTTTATACACTGGTGGAAGCGGGGCTGAATTAAACTGGTGGATTCAGTTGTAAAGAAGTGTGGCCCATTACTTTTGTGCATATATTGAAACTTTAAGCTTTAACAAAAGGCATCAAATAGGCAAGTTATTTAAAAACATATGATGTAAAGGGGAAAATAGTTAATATGGATGACAACTTTTTCGTGTGTGTGTGTGTGCGTGTGTGTGCACCGAGCTTTAAAAATCTCTGAGGCTGTGTATTTTTTACATGGTAGTCTAAGGGGACTGACTAAGAGGAATTGCAGTTTTTGGAACTATGCCTTGGTTTCATTTTTCAGTCCTTTTGGTTGCTGCTTACGTAAAACGTAGAAAATAATAAGCAATAAAACCAAAATTGGATAAAACATGCAAAAATATATGGATATAGTTCTTCTGACATGTGTGATTAGACACTGACGTCTCTCTTGTCTCTGCTTTGCAGGAGAACGACCTTTCCCATGCACCTGGACTGACTGCAGTAAGAAGTTTGCCCGCTCCGATGAGCTGGCCCGCCACTACCGCACCCACACAGGGGAAAAGAAGTTTAGTTGCCCTCTTTGCGACAAGCGCTTTATGCGCAGTGACCACCTGATGAAGCACGCCCGGCGCCACTCAGATTTCCAGCCAGGAATGCTGAAAAGACCCCATGGCGGCAGCACCACACGTCCCAGCTCTCTCAGCGACTACAGCCGCTCAGATGCCTCCAGCCCCACCCTCAGCCCAGCCAACTCGCCTTAAACTAAAACCTGGTCGCACTTTTCTGCCTCCAGACTGTGAGGCCTGTGTTTTCATCATAACACTTTTGTTGCACAGTTGTCAGCTCCCCCCCTTTGCTATTCCTGCGTTTGCTGTGGTGTACCATAATGTACATAACTGCTTATTGTAGTGCAATTACTTGTGTGATCCTAAAAGAAGGTAATGCCTTTCCCAGATGGCAATATCTGCATTCAGTACCACATGTCTGTATTTTTTTGGCTTCTGATCATGGCTAGTTGTTCAATGTACGGTCACAGTCAGCTAAACAAGGTCCAGAAGAAGAAAAAACAGACACCCTGACACGTCTTATATATTTTTTTGTTTGTTTATTTTTGTTTGGTTTTTTGAAAGGGTTAGGAGAAGGGGTACACACACACACACCTCAGGATTGAAGACAGTTGTTATTTCTGTAATACCACAGTACTTAACAGTACTCACATTGACTGCACAATATACTCATCACTTTACTCTGAAATTCAACAGGGGTTGAATTTTATGCCCTGCTCAGGGATGGCCTTGTTAGCTTGAAAGAATGAACATGGTGAAGAGAAACATACAGTACATATAGAGCAGCCTTATACTCAACACAATTTGCACTCTTTTTTTGTTTGCTCTCATATTTGAGAAGAAACTAGTCCCACCGTTACATGTAAACCATACACAAACATGTATTTTCTCCCTTATGTTTAGGGGGTTCATACGTAATGTGATTGCTGTGTATTAATGAAACAATCAGAAAAGCCCCACCTTACAAAACAAAATGCATCCACTTCTTTACTGCAATGTTAATATTCATTGACATTACACTGGGTTAAGTATGTACTGCATGAAATAGTTGTGTGCAGTGTAAACTGTGTGAATCTGCACTGTGGAAGGATTGGGATTATATTAGGTTAAGATTTTTTTATATATATATTTATGAAGTTAAAAAACTTTCCAATTATAGAGACAGTTAAGTTTCAAAGCAGCTGTTCATGCTTAAATAAAAGGAAAAAAGCTGCCTCATCAGCCTGTATGTCATCCAAAATGGACACAAAGGGACTTAAGTTGAAACAAGGTTTATCCATCTCTCAAGCACATAGGAAAAAGTACCAAAGACAAGAGTGAATGAAAGCTTTTTATTCAGTCCTGTAAGCCACCCTTCAGTGAGGCCTCGAGCTGGTGGTTGGCAGTATCACAGGTAGAGCCAGACGCCTGCTCACTTCCCTCCCCCTGGCTCTGCCTTTTGTGGCTTCCCAGGAGGAAACAGCTGCACCCAAAAGAAGCTATTCACAGCCTACAGAAGGAGTGCTTACATGCCATTCCCCAGGGAATCCTTACTCATCTGGCTCTACCTGCCCTGTCAAAAACTGGTGAAACTCCAAGCCTGCAAATTGCATAAGGTTGCCTAACTTGTGGGTCAAATGTAGGCCACAGTGTTAGGAAGGTCTGAGCTGGGTGTGCTGTGACGTTGCAGAGTACAGAGCAAAGAAAACAGCTATTTGCAGTAAACAGGCAAGAGAAGGCAGGCCCTGATAAAAAAGGAGAGGTTTATCATGAGCTGAACAGCACAAAAGAGGAGACACCCAGTCGCAGACAACCCCCATTTCCTTCTCTTTCCCCCAACTCCCCTCCTCCCCCCAACTGTAGAAACAGCCAGCAGAAAAATGACTGTAATTAGTGGGTAGATCCAAACTATAGGATAAGACTAAAAAGTGTATGAACAACAGTTCTATCTAGAAAATGCTTGCAGCATGGGTGGGATGTGTTCGACTCCATCCTAAGCTCAGACAGAAATTGTACTGCTGAAGAGTCAGATTTTCACAATGCCAAGGAAGACATAGGCCCAAATTCACGTTGATAAATCTGAGGTCTCAAACAGCTGCTTTCAAACTTCTTTCTCACAACAAGGGGGGTTTTAAACTGTTGTAAAAACATCTGAACCAAAATGAACATATCAGCAAAGTGCAGTGCTCACCAGCCTCACGTCGTCCTGCCTGTGAAGCTCAGATGTCCCGTGAGAAAGCTGACTTGTGTTTCTAGACAGACATGCCTCAATAGGTCAGGCAAATGGCACAGTAAACCTTCCACAGAAACGGGCACCACTATCAAAACTGCTGCAGCGCCGCCAGTCTGTGTTATTTTCCTTTAATGCTTCAACACTACAGTTGAAAATATAGCCAACCTTGTAGTTTGGTCCTGTCAGACCCTTCCAGGCTGTTGTCATCACAAACTGCATGTGCTAGCTTCATCGTCTTACCCTGCGGTCCTGTGCTTGACACTATATGCATGTTAACTTTGCCTTGAAAGTGTGGATCGTTTTTGTGGCGGTCTGGCAGGTGTAAGTCCATGAATGGCAGACCTTGTCCCCCGTTCTCCCCAGCAGCCATCACGCTGTCTGTCGTGAATCAGCTCTGTCACATTTTCGAGAAAGAAAACATCCATTATTTAGATTGAATGCAGTAGTTTTCTCAAGATACCATATACAACATAATTATGTGCAAGATGTTTAGTTTCCAAACTGCAAGATGACACTTTGAATGCCACTGATCAGCAGCGCCAAGCGACAGAAGAACTGAGTGGATTTCACACGACCATTTCCAATAGACAAAAATAGTTGATTTTCACAAACTCTTCAAATTGCTGTTGAACAGCTTTTCTATGTCCATTTTTATGTTATAGTTTTGACCTGGTTTGTAGGCTTTCTCTTGCAAAAAAAAAAAAAAAAAATCTGAGTAGCTCACCCTCATGTAGGTTTCTTTAATCAGCTCTTAATCCATAATCTGCACATTTTCCTCAGGGTTGACATCTGTCAAGCAGATATGGGACAGTTTGTGGATTTTGTTGTAACATCAGTTACCGCACTGATGTGTCTGCCAGCCTCCCCTGGTGTTCCTGGGTGCTTAGTGTTCACTGCTGGTCAGTGTCCGACAACACTGGAAACACAGAAATGCCTCAGCACAGGCTCGGCTCCTGCCTACTATGTCGTCATAATCCTACAGTCCCACTAGTGAGCACTCTGGAGTGAAATGCCCCTTTAAACACCTTGACCCTTAGTGTCAGTGGACTACAAAAGGCAAAATGAAGCTCCTATCATCTGAATGAAAGTGACTGTGACAGTGTAATCATCCCAGTCTATCAATCCATCCAGACTGCACTGGTGACATACAGGTATCCACAGGCAGTTTCTCTAAACTTTTCTTCTCACTGTACCAAATGTACTTGAATAATTCAACAGAAAAGGCCATTGAACACAGTTTTGTACATGTCCATTTTTACTGTACTTGCATTTGTTGTCAAATAATTATTAACCGCTCTGAAGAAAGATGTATAGTCTACTCTTTTCTTTTTTGTTTTTCTAGAATTTTACCATTGTCTTCAGGTCATTTCTGCATTTGAATTTGACTGTTTTCACAGAGCAGTTTAAAGCACCATTTATGTTAAAATCAGAATTTTAGCTCCATTAATGGGGCTCATCCCTTTAATCAGGAACACTTAATACTCTGTTGATGTCAGGATGTAGGTTATTCCAATTAGCCTGTCATCCAAAAAAATTCTTAGAAAATGAAAGTTTCTGGTTTGTTTGGGGTGATCATAAGTAAAGAAACGTAGTGACCTCTGTGTATGTTGGATTCCGAATAGATACTTTCAGAGTTTTCCATAAGAATAGACCACCACATTGTGAGTTAGCAATGTAGTCGTAATTTTTATTTTTGATTTTTTTGTCTCATATGAAATGTTCAAGGTTGTATATTTTTCAAAACTCATACCTCTAGAAATACCTTTGTTGTACTTTCATATCTTTTCAAAACATCCATCATGTAGCTAACATTTTCTTGATGAGTAGCACAAATATTTGGTGGTTTTATTTGTCCCTACTTGAATGAAAAAGTAAAGACAGAGACTTTTTTGTAAAAAAAGATAAATAAACAAAACACTGGGCTATGTTTTATATAATCATTCCATATTGCCAAGTCCTGCACTTCTTTGCAGATGCAAAAAGTAATCTTTCCATGGCGTTTAAAATCTTTATTTTATGTTACAAAAATATTAAAATATACCTTCTCTACTAAGTTCCCCAATGTCTTGGTTTAAACCTTTGTCTGTCACAGGAAGATGTCAGCTGTAAATTACTAAGAGACCCAATTTTAGCATTTTTAAAAATTCAATGTTATGATTGTGATCCCAGTAAGATTACAGATTTCACCACCTGTCAGAGAAAAAGGACTTTGAACAATGGCAAAATGGAACTGCAATGAGATACTAACATTTACCAGTTAACATTTTATTCTGATTGCAAAATATATAAAAGCGAATTGTTTCCTAGTGTGTACACAACTAACAATTTTATTTAAGAAGTTCATATTAAGGACATCAGTATATCTCTGATCAGACTGTCTCAACTTAAATCTTCATCTTTGATCTCAAGCATGAGTGATGCAATTGTGTGCCAAAACTACAACGGTAATTTCATAAAGAGGATACAAATGTAAGGGTAAAAAAAATCCTAGCTACTATCAGACATTAAACATGTACAGTTTTATAAAGTGTGACATGTCGCTATGTAATGTACAGGATTTAATAAAGCAACTCTGCACATTTGATAAGCAGATGTTCTAAGTTAAATATTTTTTTCTGTTTTATGTAAACATTTTGATTGTGTAGCTTTTTTCTGTTTGGTTCTTATTTAATTTTTTTTTCTTTTCTGGCTGTTCAATACTCAAGCAGTGTATAATGGCTTATTCCAGGTATTTTTGACGAAAAAAACCAGTCTTAATGATAACAGACGGCCAACCATTCCAAAGGATTGACACATTGCATTTACTATAAATGTGCTGCTTACATCAACCCAATGCATTTTTGTCGGTTATGACTAGAAGTCTGTCTTGACTGTGAGGTTTTTCACATTGTGAGTTGTGCACAAGGTACGTTTCTCATTGTCCAACATCTAAACTCTCCTTTCTGCTATGTGTAGGCACAGGCAACTTGTATGACTACATACGATGTTTAAAAGTAAAGGATGAATAGAGCATGTCTTCCCTCATGATAAAGGCCTCAAGCTTTTTTCAAGTGGGGATATTTTTCAAGAAGCAGCCATAAAAGTATAAAGTGGTTCTTGATTGTTGTTACCAAAGGCTTTGAAGGAAAAGATGAATGTTGCAGTAATTGTGAATCCAACACCATTTGTACTTCTGGGTTCAATTTTATGTGCTGTAAGTGCTGATCGGTGGATGTTGTGCTTGATATGGAACCTTTTCTACATTTCAAGTAAGCAACTTTATTTTGTTTTCATTTTTTGCTTTTTGAATAGTAACTTGAATGATAAAACCCAATTTCTTTATAAAAGTAAAGAACGAAATCTGAATTTGTAAAAAACAAAACAGAGATGAAAGACACTGAGTGACATGAACATTCAGCATGGCAGAGTTGCAGGCCATATCTGTTGGTATTCTTCGCTGTGTGGTCTTGCCTGACTGCTTGAGCAAGCTTTCATTCTAGCTATGGATATAGTTGCCCTTAAAAGATTAGTTTGTTTTAGGTTATACAGCATGTAGTGCTGTCAATGACCTCACTTTGAATACAAAGAGAGAGCCTCTCACCAGCCTTTTGGTTCTGTTTCTTGTACCAGTTTGTCTTTGATGTACCTCCTCAGTGTAATGTTGCTCTCTTGATACCTCTGTGTGTTCCTCCTCTGCCCCTCACCATCAGTTGCCTGTTGTAGTGACTCCATGGTGCTGCTTTCCCTCTTAGCACCAGTATAATCTATTCTGTAAATAACTCTCGACTCAGCTATGGCCAGTACATTCTCCAATGACCTCACTCTAACCTTCAGGTGTCATGTTTTTTTTTCTCTCAGCAAACCAAAATCACTACATTCAAGTATTACAGTTGTACAGTTCCTTGGATTCTACATGCATTTAATGTGCTGGTCTTAGCTGCTCTGCTGTACCTTTTTATGGCATTATTTTTTACATGTTAGACAATATATTGTGACCATGTCCTATGCAAATATGAAAATTAACAGATTGTTGAATAATGTATGTTGTCATAACTTGTATGCATGAAATAGTGAAGTTTACATTTGGAAATAAATTCATAAAATAAGCAGCCACAATCTGTTTTGGTGTGCATTCCTTTTCTGAAAATGGTGCAGTGTGTGACTTTTTACTGAGCAGAAGCCATAGTGACCAGAACAAAAGGACATTAAAATATTGGATTGTAAAACACTACCACTAGTAGAGAGGTTCATTGAAAGCACTTAAATGTCAGGAAATACTGTTATTTTATACAGATATAGACTGACACCACACTAATGTCCCTGTGAAGCTACCACCAACAGTTAGCTCTGCATGAAAACAGGGAACTCTGTATATAAAAGACGGATGTAGCCTCTGTATAGTGAACAACTTTTTATTTGCCACCATCTTGGGTTTTTGGAGACAAAGGGGTGGAAGCTATCACCTAAGTCAAGCAGGTATGGTTAGCAAGCTGATGTCTTAAGAAAAGGATGTCTGCTGAGTATTGCTAGTAACATAAAAAATTAACATATCTTCTTAAAAAGCACTCACCAAAACTGGAGCACAAACTTCTTAGATGAAAGGTGGAAGGTGGAATTAACCACAGAGAAAGATTTTGTAGTTGTTAGGTGTTGCATTAACAATACAGACACAGTCAAAAATGTATAATTCACTGACTGAAATTAACTGAGGTGACACCCAGTAACCAGCCAGAGGCAGCTGTGGCTCAGGAAGTAAAGCGTTTTGCCTTCCAATCAGAAGGTTTGTGGCTCAATCCCTGGCTCTGCATGCCGAAGTGTTCTTGGGCAAAATACTGAACCTTAACATGCTCCCAATGCATCCATCAGAGTGTGAATGTGTGCATGTTAGTTAAATATACTGAAAGGGATAGAATTCACTGTATGAATAAGGCTTGTAGTAAAAAGCACTTTGACTGCTCTGAGTAGAAGAGCCTATATAAGTACCAGTCCATTTACATTGGTCCAAGCAGCCACTAATAGTGCATAACTTATCACAATTTAAACAGGTGAGTTATTGAAAGGCAAACTAGTTATAGACCAAAAATTACTTTTTATTCATTTATTCTTGCTTTAATGATGGATATTCTAACTTGGGAGTCTTTGGGAATTGACCTGCTTTTTGAGCCAACCTAAAGAGGCCATTTCAATGAATGCAGCTGTTTGCAGATTTTAGCCTCAGACTCCCTTTTACCTTCAGAGCTGCCTTAATTCTTCATGACATAGATTTGACAAGGTGCTGGAAATATTCCTCAGAGATTTTGGTCCATATTGCCAAGATGGCATCACACAGTTGCTGTAGATTTGTCATCTGCACATTCATGATGAGAATCTCCCATTCAACCACATTCTAATGCTGCTCAACTGGTTTGAGATCCGGTGACTGTGGAGTCCATCTGAGTATAGCGAATGAATATTTGCTATAGCTATCTATCGATAGATAGACAGACAGATAGATAGATATGTGTGTGTGTGTGTGTATGTACGTATGTGTATATATATGTATATATATATATATACACACACACACACATACACACACACACACACACACACATATAAGATCAGGTTTAAAACTAATAGAGCTTCTTTTATTCTGCTTGTTGTCTTTTACATATTTTAAACCCTTCCTCCATTTGCATTTTTACTTTGCTGACTTTATTATCATATTATTGCATTTTATTATCTGTAAATTTGTTTTAGATGTACTGTTAATCT
>VUQH01090647.1:31851-58773 GCA_015106775.1 Etroplus canarensis
TATATATATACATATATATATATATATATATATATATATATATATATATATATATATACACACACACACACACACACACACATATATATATATATATATATGTGTGTGTGTGTGTGTGTGTGTGTGTGTATATATTAATCACCCAAAGGTTCTCTTTCTTTTTAGATTAAAAATTTGTACAATTAAAAACAATTACAACTCAGAAATATAGAGAGGAATGTAGAAATAGTCCTCATTTAGACAGCCTCTTCTCACAAGCCTGTCACGTGCTTCAGTATTATTCTTATAACAGGAAGTACACCTTGTTCTCTCATTTCACCCATGCAAATATTTACAGTAACTGCTGGGGTATCAACAATGGGTGGGGCACCCAATGCTGGGGACTCCTTCCTTCCTTATTGTATTTCAGGCCAAAAAGACTGTTGAACTGTGTGAAGTTTCCTTTGCACACACTGTGCACTTACAAGAATGGATGATTCACTACAAGCTCCAGCCTTCCAGTATACTTTAAACACCAAATGCCATACAAAAACCCGAGTGCCCCTATCCTTTTGCATTTGCTGTTCTGCAAAACCCTTGCCAGTGTCTTTTTTATCCCACTCTTAAGCTATGTTTCCCAATCAACATCAGCAGAGATCACAGGCGTGGCCTTTCCTGCTCATACTTAATCACGTGGTGTTGAGTGAGACAGGAAGGAAGAGGAAGAACGCAGGCATTAAAATTCTTGATGAGGAGCATGGTGTTCTCCCAGCTCAAGCTGTATACCTCCTGTCTCCGAGGAGGTTGAAGCCACCAGCTCACCACACTACACAAGCTGCCACCCCTGGCACCACCACACAATGGTGGACCATCACAGCCAGGATTTTCCCAGGGATTGTTTTTCATAGCCTATTTGTGTGGCAACATGAGAGACTTCTGCATTGTTCAACATCATGTGTTTATATTAAAATTGAATGCAGCTAGGTAACTACTGTCAAGGAAAACAGAGCTCCTAATACATGAATTCTGCATCTTTTCTTGGCATGACTGTGAAAGTTTTGGTTATTGGGTCAAGACTTAATGGAGACCAGTAACTGAGTTTATTCACACGTGTCTCACTGTTACAAGAAATATCTCAGGAGGTTGTGTGGGTAAGGCACATATTTTATGTCATTCAATCACGTGTTTATTCTCAAGATGACACATTGCCTCCTTCTTACTGTGTTATATTGCTGCAGATGCAGGGCAAAGTACAGACAGTTTTATGAGCAATGGGAACACATCTCTGCTGCTATCACCCTGCGGGCAGGATGTGGGGGTGGAGGAGGTGGTTTCAGTTTGACTGATTTATCTTTTTAGTCACACCTTTCTTTGGATTAACTCCTCCCGAGCACCAAGTTTCCAGGTGAAATTCTATACACTGAACAAACTTCAGTTTTGCATGAAACACGAGTTATTTTCATTGTATTCTCTAAGTGAAAGTACAGGACAATGTGTGAGAGAAGGAAGACAAGGATGAGGGGGCGGTTTTGGTGGTGCTACCCAGTGCTGATTGGTGCCTAGAAACACTCAAAGTCTAGAGCGTGGGAGGCACTGCAGGATGGAAAAGGGTCCACTGAGGTGTGTGGGCACCACTGACTTTGAGAATCTGTAAAATTACTCCACAGAAAAAGAGGAAGAGACATAGCAGCAGCAGCAGCAGCAGTGGCCCTAATCACACAGTGAACGTGTGTGTTTGTGAGTGTGTCTTTCTACATGCCAAACCCCAGAAGGCAGACTGAAGGGCCATGTGATTCCACCCACTCTCAAGTGCAGTGCATGGCAGGGCTGGCGCTAGTTCTTGTGGAGCGGGTGGGATGAGCTCAGATATTGGAGGCTGGCACTGGCTGAGAACAAGGCTTAGCTTTGGGGAGGGGAGTGGGGGGCATACCACTCACTGCAGCAGACATCAAAGGCAGCAACCCCTCTTTAAAACAGACCTGAAAATACAGTCAGGTACGGTGGCTTCCAAACTCGTTGAGGAGAATTGTGCAAAGAGGATTTAAATATTCAATTTTATACCAAAGGATACGCATGTTTGTTTCACATTTTCATTTCACCATCATAATGAGACAACTGCTTACCAAAAAAAATCAATATTTATAGCTATTGTATTCCTTTAAAGCCTCTAATAGGTTCTAATCATGTGAGGAAAGAAACAGATGCATTTACAAATAAAATGCATCATGTTGTTTTTAGTATGGATCTTGGTTAGAAATGAAATGAGTGAATTTGACAACATGGGGGCTTTACTTTTTAAGAGAAAAGCAGGCCTGCCAAACTACTGCTGTATGCCTGATAAAGCTCTTTGTCATACTGAAAAGCAAAGGGGGTCTCTCATGCAAATTCAAAGGAAATTCTGAGAAAATATTATCCAAGAAAGAAGACAATGCACGCTGTCATATTCAATACGACAGCTTGAGGTATACTGCTGTGAAAACAGAGGCCCTCATATGTCATTGTCTGACTAACACTGGACATCACGTGGATTTGTAATTCATCTTAAACAACTAACAGGTCATTCCATATTATTAGCAGCCGCAGTCCAAAACCATGGAGCAAAAGCTGGAGAGGTGAAGTACAACACACTTTGTCATCTGTCAACTCAGCCACAAAAACTGGGCACACTTTAAACACAAAGGCCATTTTACCTGATTATGAAAAAGTTTTATATTTTTTAGGTTATTATTTTTAATGTCTTTCACAGTTCTCTGAGGCAGTGCATGCACTGATTTATTTACACTACTGTTTACTATGACAGGCCTATCTCTTGTGGTTGCGTTATGGTTTAAGTTTAAAGACTAAGAGTCAAGCTCTAAGGTCATACTTGTTGCTTTGAGCTGTTATGGCATAAGTTGTAGACTGAACTGGAAGAAAACAATCCCAAACACTGGCTGCCTGTGTGAAATGAGCGATTATAATTGGTAACAGATTTTAATGCTCACAAGCACCTCCTGTTAAGTGCATTTAAAGATTAAATTAAGCTGTAATTAACTTCATCCCTACATTGCTGTGGTGACAAGTAAATCTCTTTGAATATCCTCTGAGTCATTTTTGTGTGGTGTTTGATGTCATTTGTCTTGATATGTGACTTATGCTCCCATGCAGAAAGCCCTCACTGGATTTAACCACTGAAAGCAGACGAGGACACTTCTCAAGAATGCACTTGCAGATTTTTCTGCTGCTTTTTGCAGTCCTCTTTGGTTGCTGGGTGTCAGTCTTCTTGCCAATGTATGTGTCTCTGGGGAAATATAGCAGAGTTACAGTTCTGACCCTTGAATGCTGCTCTATTTCACAATTTTTCTTGAATTCATTCAAGAAGCTTCACTCTGGTACCCTGATTTTGGTGATAATTTCCCCTTCATTCGGTTTCATTAATCCATTCACAAAGTTGGCTCGAGATACCCGGAAAACTGTTACTGTTTAAAAATTCAGAGAGGTTATTTTGTGGGAAATATAGGAAAGGGATTTTTTTAAATTTAATTTTACTTTGGCCCACATTGGAAACCAACAGTAAGGATATTTCAGCTTTCAGTGCACAGGTTTTAGCAATCATTAAAAAAAACCTGCTCATGATTTTTTTTAAAATCATGAAGTCCATAAAGGTAAATGACACTTGCTCTCAGGCAGCCCTGCATTGCAAACAGGCACGATTCTGTTATTGAAATCATTAAATGGACTCAGGAACACTTCCACAAATCATTGTCTGTGAACGCTGTCCCTTGGTCATCCAAAAATGCAGGTTAAGCTTTATCACGCAAAGAAGCAGCAATATGTGAACATAATCCAGAAACCCTGCCATCTTCTCTGGGCCAAAGCTCATTTAAAATGGACTGAGACAAAGTGAAAAAGTGTTCTGCGATCAGATGAACTGAAATTTCAAATTCTTTTTGGAAATCACGGATGCCTCAATCTGCTGACTAAAGAGAAGAGGAACCATCTGTCTTGATATCATTGCTCATTTCAAAAGCCTGGTATGGTATGGTAACTTGCACATCTGGAAGGGCAATGCTGAAAGGTATATGCAGGTTTTATAGAAACATATACTCTTCTCCAGACACAACACCTTTTTTAGGGAAGGCCTTGCATATTTCAGCAAGACAATGCTAAACCAGATACTAACGCTATTGCAACAGCATGTACAACAGTCCCAGGGCTGGTCTGGCCTGCCTGCAGTCCAGACATTTCACCAATTGAAAACATTTGGTGCATCATGGAACGCACACAAAAAAAGAAGACCCGGGAATGTTGAGCAGCTGCAATCCTATAGCAGACAAGAATGGGAAAACATTCCTCTCCAGAAGGTCCAGCTGCTAATCTCCTCAGTTCCCAGATGTTGCTGGACTTTTGTTATGAGAAGACTTATTTGAGACCTGTTGCTGCCATCAAATTCAAGCCAGTATTGTTCATGAAATAGGAAACTGTCTCACTTTCAACATTTGATATCTTTTCTATGTTCTTTTGGAATTGGGACTGTATTTTGGGCAGTTATTTTAAACTATGATCTAAATTTACTTGTTTCAATTTTTTATCTTTACCAATACAGAATTCTTCCACAGTTTTCAATTAAAGATTCTTTGAGAGCCACATCTTTTATCGCATCACTGATTACATGACTGTCTACACAGATGGAAAAGGGCACTGAATTTCAAGCAAACTGGCCTTTGTGTGTAAAACTGATGGAGCACCTCTTTAATCTGTCAAATGTAACGTTTTGCCAGCATTACTGAAATGCAGCCCAAACATACTGGTCTACTTGTTTAATGACATTCTCTAAGTCCAAGCACCAATTATTACAGCAGGATAACCCTAGAACAGTTTAAATGACAGTCATCAATATTTGTTGTGTGAAACACCATAACTATAGTCATGTTAAAAACAAAGTACACCTCATGATTCACTAGCTTGTAAAGCCACCATTAGTACCAATTATTTGTGTGCTTAGGATCATTATCCTGCTGAATGACCCAGTTTCATCCAAGCCTTAGCCGTGAGACAGATGGCCTCACATTTGACTCTAGAATATTTTAGTATACAGAGAAGTTCATGGTCGACTCAATGACTGCAAAACAAACTCAATCATCACCTGGTCACCACCGTACTTGAAAGGTAATATGAGGTGTTTGTGATGATATACTGTGTTTTGTTTTCACCAAATGTGGTGCTGCGCATTATGGCCAGACATCTCCACTTTGGTCTTGTCTGTTTCAGAAGTCTTGAGGTTTCTTCAAATACAATTTTGCAAACGTAGCCATGCTGCCACATTCTTTTTATAGAGAAGAGGCTTTCTCCTGACACCACTTCCAAACAAGCCAGCCTTGTTGAGTTTTTTTTTCCCTAATTGTGCTGTCATGAACTTGAACCTTTCACATGCTAACTGAAGCCTGTAGAGTCTGAGATGTGGCTCTTAGGTATTTTGCACTTTCTCTGAGCTCTGAACACTCTTGAGGTTGGGCTGAATTTGCTGGGATGTCCATTCCTGGAAAGATTGTGGCATTGTGTTAACACACGCCTGAATGCTTCAGAGCAGCCAACTGACAAGACTTCTGCTTTTATAGAGGTGGTCACACTGGTTGATGATCAGCTACTCAAGTGAATTTGATTAGCATGTGGCTGCTACTTACCCTCTTAATTCCTATGGAGGCAAAAAGGGTGCACTTAATTTTTCACAGAATTACACAGAGTCCGTTGAAAGCGTTCTTTTCCACAGGTGTACTGTATATCTTGTTTTCTAGTTCTGTTACACTAACAAAGTAGTCCCAAGGCATTATCATCTGCTTTTAGGCCTCACTAAAAAGAAGACCAATAGATAAAAAGCAAACAGATAGCAAAAAGTATATTGTTATGCATGTAGAGCAGATTCTTATAAAATGACTTCAAACTCTGAGAACACAGTACTGTTTAAAAAATTCCTAAGCCTAAAAATGTAACTTTTCTCTCCAGATTTCTCCTGATCACTCTTTGGAGCAAAACAGAAATAACACAGAGACACCATATTTGTAACAATAAACTATTTTTTTTTCATATTTACATCTGTACCTAATGTGCAAATCAATAATTTAAAGTAGTGTAAAACTGTTAAAGGAATACAAAATCATATCTTACACTCCTAACATGGTGGAGAGTCCATGACCTAGTCACATAGAAACAAAGAGGAGCAACACTGCAGTGTGTACAGGAGAGAGACAGAAGCAAACTGAGGGAGCAGTGGACATCCTTGGCCAGGACACACTTAGTTAAGGACAGCATGGTACATTATCCAAGCATCACCAGAACAAACAGCAACACAAACACTGCGTCTTTACAGTAGTCATGTTGAATGAGCAGAAAGCACTTGGAGGCCTGGGGTTTTCAAAAACCCACTGATTGGTTAAAGCACTGATGATCACAAAGGCTTGAGGTGCTCATAGCAGCAGGTGCTTCTTTTAACGGCCTCTAGATATGGAAGAAGAACAATCTCACACTGGACCGGTGACACATCTATACTGCATGTCACCACATAGTGCTAGTAGCATGATTGCACATTGTATTGTGTTGTGTGTGTAGGGGGCGAGGGACACGTAATAACACTTCAGACAAATACACATCGACCTGCTCTCACTACCCACAGTTCTTCTCATCTAACACATTTACCAAGTAGCGCAGTCAACAGGCAACTCAGAGAAACACACCATAAACACTGCATATTTGAGAAGCAATTCATCCTATGCACATCGTTTGGTGTTTGGCACAAAAAACATTTTGCAAATTTGAACTGTAATTTTTTTAAAAGAAGCCAGTTTGGCAGTGCTTGTGGACTTTAGGAGGTCGACTATGGGCAAAAATGTGCAACAATCTCTTACACAATAGTTTGAGTCCAATTCCAACAAAGCAAACCTTTGCAATGTGGCAAGAACAAAGGTACACTTGACATAGGAGAGTAATACATTTCATCCTAATCCAACATTACAATCTATAATGCTTACATATTTTTAATTCCTGTAGTTCAAATTGGTTTACAAAAGCACACTGACAATCTCTTACAATTTACAAGACACAGTTAACCTACAGTAACTATAATACTGGTGCATAGACAAAATTGAGAGAGGGTGTAGCAAAAATCACCAATTTATTGCTTTCAATTCTAATATTAATCCCCGATTAGATTTATTTTGATTGCAAAACAACTACAATTTTTTTCCACAAAGATTTTGAAGAACCAAACAGAGGTATTGCATCCAAACTGATTAAAAGAGCTAAAGTGTTCCTTCCTGACAAGATGCAAATCTTTTGTACTTTGAAAAATAAAGAACTTTCCTTTCCACACACAGAAAGTTACATCACACAGAAATGACTTTTACTCTAAAACAAGTAAAAGACTAAATTCAATGAGACAGAAGTAAAACAAAATTACAATATCTGGCCAAAGCTGCTCACTGTTTCAAGTTCTGCTTCCCCCATCATAAAGTAATAATCTTTACTAACAAGGGAAGGGCGACAGGAATACACGAGCATTCTTCAACAAAACAGGATAATGTTTGCCATCATGTTATTCTAAATGCAGAGTGCAGATGGTGTTGTTCCCTCAAGTCTCCTGTGGCCTTGCTGACAAGTGGCTGAAGTAGCGGTGATGGCTATACAGGCCTCTGCATTTTGCTCTCCCTCTCCCTGCGTTTCACCTCCTCTCTGTAGCAGTAGGAGCAGTAGTTGTCTGTCTCTGGCCTACCGTAGAAGGAGCAGTTCTCCCTCTTGCAGCGGCGCTGCTGAAAGCAATACAAAGGGCTTCCAGAGCTCCGCCCTTTGGTTTTGTCTTGGTTGAGCCAGGTATGAGATGAGTTGTCCTCATCAGCAAACTCTAGGCAGTCCTGAATGTCTCCCGCATCAAATCCATTGGTGTAAGTGTGGGACTTGTGTTCACCAGGCATATTGTAGGACAGCGTCTCTATGGTGTTAACAGTGCGAACCCCTGACAGGCGAGCAGGGCTGTAACTCTGGGATGAAAGTGTGCGGTTCTGCTGGGGGTAGGTGGCGCATGTCTTTAGAGTGCCTACCACAGGCTTGTAAGGGTCATCTTGGAAGATGGAGGATTGCATGTTGACATCTTGTAAGTGAATCACACTGTGCCTCTGGATGGGCGGTGTATGGCTGTAGTGGGCAGACACAGGAACGGGCCCAGGTCTCTTAGCACCAATACTGGGGGAAGAGTAAGGCGCAGGGGCTGGGGCCGGGTGAGAGACATGGTGCAAGGCTGTTGGCGGGGAGAGAGGAGGGACTGGGACAGAGACAAGAGGGGCTGCAGGAGTGGGGCTGTTTCTGCCCTGCATCTTGAGACCCAGTGGGGGCTGTGAGTTGTTGTAGGAGTGGGTGTGGTGGGGCAGGACAGGAGAGCAGCTCTCCGGAGGTGAGCTGTCTGATCTCTCCCTCTGGAAGACACTCTCATGCTCAGGCTTCTTCACAGCTACCTCATTAGAGACAATTGGCTTCTTTTCAGCTTCCTTCCTCTTCTGCTCCTGCTCCTGGCTGAAACGCTCCTGGGCATTTGTCAAGTAGTAGCTGATCATCTCTTCGTGGAACTGGTGTCGATGGCTGGTGAGCAGGAGTCCTGCAAAAATAAACTTGCGCTCCCCTTGCATGGCCGCCCGCAGGATATTGAGGCTGAGCTTGACATCGGTGCTGTATTTCCAGTTTTCCAGGGTCTTGTCCCCTGAGCCTCTCCCTGCACAGTCCTGTCTCTCAGTGGGGGAGGAACTGGATGGTCTGTCTCTGTCTGTAGGGGAGGGACTAGTGGCCTTCTCAGAAGAGGTGGAGCTGGCAGACTGGCCCGAGTCATCCTTGCTTCCTTTGGTGGCCTTAGATTCCTTCTTCTTTGCCTTTTCCCCACCGTTCTCCCCAGTACGACCTGAGCCAGAGTTAGATTTGTTCATTTTGCCATGCACGAGGCCACCCAGACCTCCCATGTTCTTCTTCAACTTGATTCCCAGGGTTTTGCTGAAGCTACCTAGTTTGTTGGCTACAGAGTCAGCCCGGCTCTTGTCTTTGTCTTTGCGCTGCTTGTCTTTATCCTTCTCCTTGCTGGGCTTGCCAGTGTTGACGTTGGAGTTGCTGCCAACAGACTCGCGGTCAGAGTCCATGGACTCAGCAAGAGACTGGACATCCTCACCTGCAGAGGCTGTGGGAGACTCTGGCTGAGCCAGGGGAGCCTGCACAAAGACATGCAAACACATACAGCTGAAGAAAACAGAGGATGTAGTACATTTTTATTAAGGGTATAGTTCAAAACTCATATTGTTTAATAACATGAAGATTTAAGTGGAAAATTCACCCTCAAATCAAAATGGTATGTTTTTAGCGTATCCATCCAGATGTGGTGTGAATTGCCCAGTATTTGAAATTTTGGCTGTAGGGATGTCTGCCTATCCTAAACAACTAGATGGCACGGTGCTCAAAATGTATAAAAAATATCAATGTGTCTTTTTCAACCTTATGTAATTTCATTTAGGATTTTTTTTTCCTTTTACCAAACTACATCTGCTGTATCTGGGTCATGTTTTCTGATAAGAAAGATTGCTGCTGAGTTTTTCAAATCTATTTTAGGGACTTTGAGCACTATAAGGCAAGTGCTATCTAGTTCTATTACACTTAAAAGAAGAAAGATATTTCTAGAGTTGAAAGGTACAAAAGAAAGCTACTCACGCCAAAAAACTAGATGGATAAAGAGCACTACTGACCAAATATGCAAATTTGGTTTGGGGTTGAACTTTCCCCAATGATTTCCAGACACATTTAAAAAATCAAAAGAACATAATTGCCTGTTTTTTTATTATTCATGAATAGTAAACACATAAATGTCTGAGATTATTGCTTTCTGAGAGTAAATAAAACCAACTGATTGGACTCTGGGGTTTCAAGAACATCTGGAATGGAGGCGTCTCTCCATTGTGCTAAATTAACCATAACAAACAAGACACATTTGAGTGGAGAAAAAGTTACCCTTGTTTCAGATGGAATTCGGATCCATGTTACATTCATGTAGTTGTGCAGCAGGTTTAGTTTGGCCTCCAGAGACAAGATGAGACTGTGGAAAAACAGGAATCCATGATTTACAACAAGCAGTGGGTACAACACGTGTGTGACATGTGTGACCAATGTTTATCAAAAGTTTGTGGCATACACTATATGGGTGTACTACAGCATTTATAGAAATGATTGGATTTCTAAACTCATGGAACCATCTTGGACAAACTGATAAGTAGGAAACCTAATGCATTTCATTCTTTGAACGTAGAAGTGGCATAACTACATAAACAATGCAATATAATGAGGCGGTTGTTTATGTATGTTTTCTATGCTTTTCTACTTTGTTCATATTGGAGCTTGTTTAAGGATAAGCCAACACCCTCACTGCAGGAATGTGAAACAGAACCCCTTACGTAAACTCTTTGCTCTCTCCCTGCTCTTCTTCTTTCAAGTGACCTGAGCTTGATGAAAATAACCAGAATTAAATCCTCCACATAGAAACTTGTAAGTGAAGAGCCAGGAGTGCCCTGCCCCTCAGGTTTTACCCTCTCACTCTTTGTAAGGCTGCTTTAATAGTCAGTGCCTCTGTGTGCCTTGTTGATAAGCATCACTGGGTGATATGCTATACAGGACTTACTTGGCTAGCTTGGCATTATCATTGTCGTCCCTCCCCCACTCCCAATCCCTGCCAGGGTCCACAGCAAAATGGAGCGCCAGCAGCTTGTGCTCCGAGTCGGTCAGAGGGATAACAGCTGGAACACATGAGATTATCAGAACGTTAGTTTGGTCCAGCTTTACCACTGGAGACAAAACGGAATGCTAGCACTTCTCTCAAGGCCGTAACAGTGCCAGAGCGAGAGCAAATGACACCACAATGACACAGTAAATATAATGCCATGTTAATGATCCCAGATGCCTGTCAGTGTGGGGTAAAGTATACTGGAGGTGTATTCACTCTGTCATTCATTTTTTAGGCAGAGAAGTGACCGTGACCGGTGAGTGTCACTCATGACTCACTCAAACAGAGAAGGGCCTCAGTCAAACTTGATTGTTTCTCTTATAACAGAGACTGGCTTGTTTAGTCTAGTGTAACCAGACTTTTATCTTTTCCATGAAGAAGAAAATTAAAGGAAAGCGCTCCTTTATTACAACTTAGGTTGCGGCCGGTCTGGAGCCTCGAAGCATTGTATCATATGATACAACTGAAAGCTCTAAATAAACAGACCTTGTGGTCAGACTGTTTTATCAATTACCGTTTCCAAAATCAGGAATGAACTCCATACTGAACTGAAGATGTTCTCGAAGTACTAAAACAAAAGTGGAAAATACCAAACTACAAAAACGAAGAAACTCTGATCAGACTGTTCTACCTAATACTAATTGGTATTGTCTTATCCTTTCACTTACTTTTGTAAAACACAGTGTTATCATTGTCAAAATGAAAATAGCCCAAACTACAAAAATAGGACCAGCGCTGTGATAAAACTATCCCAGAACAAAGTAGTTCTAAAGTTGATCGGAGCTGCACAATCTGATTTGGTTGAGTGATAGACTGCAATCAGACACAGCAGTACAGGATAAGAGCCACAGTGCTGAAATAATTTCATTCATCCTTATCTAATATGATCAGCTACTTACAAGCAGGAAGAGGTTTTCAACAGTAATCACTGGACAGAGAACATAAAATAGACACCTACCAGGGCTTCCTCTTGTGGGAAATGTGCTTACAGTGTGTGCACAGTGCGGGCATGTACAGTACTTGTTTTGGTTTGAGTGCGTGGGTGCCTTTTAAAACAACAGTATAAGGACGACTAACTAGACCTCACTGGCCCACATGACAGCTCTCCTCAGGCTACCTAGTGTGGGGGTTGTTGTCCACATGACAGCAGAGAGAGGCAGGCTGTTCAGGCTGGGGACATTCCAGCCTTCACTGTCAGACCCAGATGGAAGACACAGTCTCCTCCCTGCTTCATCAATTCTTCCACTGCCAATAGGCTGCTCTGCTCTGCGGGCTTCATGAAGACACAGATACCAGCAGCAACTGCCTCTCCCGTGTCCCTGGACGTCAAATCCTCACTCTCTCCCTGTTGTGTGTCTTTTTTAGTTCATATGCATAATGAAATGTACACGATTAAGCCTGCTAGGTGTCAAAATACTGGTGAGACATGCATTCTGATGATGCTAGAAGTTCTTGAGACACAATTAGCGCAGCCACACCCAGGCTAGTGTTAACATGATTACTCATATATATATATATATATGACGCTATTAGTCACAAACAAATCACATCAGCTGAATAAACATATTCTCAGTGGCACTTATGACAGAAATCTGTCCTCATAGGTCAAGGTTACAAACGACAACATATTCTACAATTCCACCTTGAAATCCATGCATGACCTATGCCTGCAGTCACACAGTCAAGCAGTAATGAGCACTGGCATGGCAGCACTGTAAACTGAGAGGGAAAGTGGTTTTCTTCAAAGATGGTCTTTCCAGGAACAGTCTTGCCCAGAAAAATTCAGTCATAATCACAAACACACACACACATACAGGCAGAGAACAGTGAACCAGCTCCCACTCAGTTCCCACTCGGGTCATACAGCAGGCAGCAGAGGTCTGTGAGGTGCTGTCCCGGCTCCCACGATGCAGCTGTCCTTCTTTCTCTCAGTTTCAAAGTGCTGTGTGTGCTGTTGTTCACACTTGGACCTGGTCCAGATTCAGATTCAACAGTGCCAATTGAGGTTTGGGGGACTAAAGTGTGCTGTAATGTATTTACTCTCCCTGTTGGCAACCTTGTTTTGTTGTCCTTGAATGACCGATTGCCATAGCTTATGGATGGATGACATCACAACCCTCCGTGGTATGCAAGCTGAGCAACATGGCTGATGGCCTGCCTCACTTTGCTAAGTTTGCAACTCGATTCAGGGAAATGCAGACCCAGAAAAGTTGGGTGTGACCTGTGAGGAAACAGCTGTTGGAAATTAGGTATTTAGACATCTCACTTGACTGGACATAAACATATTCATGATAATATTTTTTGCAAAATGAGACGTATTTCTGTATGTCTTTGTAACAGCAACAGCAAAATGAGAGTGGGTTCTCCCATTTAACAAAGTCACCTTTTAAAGGTTTAATATGAAGCAGGAACACTGAGCCAGTGTTTCCCTCTGTTTTGAGATTCAAGAACAATTTGTACTGTCGGGAAAAAGCACAAATTTGAATTCCTGACTTTGGTCACTCTGCACAGCTGCAGATTTAAAGGGCCCAATTCACCAGAGTAAACAGCAGTCATGCATATAAACAAGTCCGAGCCTTTTCCCCAGAATGTCATGATGGCAAACACAAGTGCATCACATCTGAAGAAACACATACATTTTGGAACTTTAATGATGATTCCCATACTAATATAATTTACACTGTCTGAATGGTGAATGATACACTTATTTAACAGATAGGGATGTGAATCCAGACAGGAACTGTGTGGTTAAATCACACTGTTTTGTAGGTGGTCTTTGCATAAAAGTCAACCATTTACTTTTCATTCAAAAGGGTGCTAGAAGTACAATGATGTGATGCCAAAGAAAACCTGGAAGTATTTTGGTTTTGGGAGCTGAGCTTGAAATAGCTCCAGAGTTTTCCAGAGGGTCAGTTACTCTCATACATCGTTTAGCCGCAGAAGCACAAACAAGCTGATAAAACACAGTAAGCAGCATCTACTGAGGAGTTAGTCGTTATTGCACAGCAGGTGAACAGCAGTGGGTTGATAGAAAACAAACACGTGCATGGGTCTCTAGGTTCACCTGACTCCCTTAACCAAGGAAACCACTTGGCTGCTCTTCTGGGGAAAAAAACTGCAATAACCTCTGGCTTCAGTCACCCCTCACATGTTGGTTTTTTTCACCACCCACCATCAATGCAACCCCAGAAGTCATGCAAGCAAGCTATAAAAGGAGCAGGATCATGATCTGTCAGTGTGATTTAGAGTCAGGTTACTGAGGAGGACTCTACTATAATCTCCCATACAGAGGGCTGAAGAAAAAGCCAGTATTCTAACCCAGACCCTGACACCTGAACGCACACAAGACCAACAGCCCCTCAGATGCTCTTAGCTGTGCCAGGAGAAACTGAGAGTAGCCATCCACCTGAGACATCAACACAGTGGCCTGACTGTCAGGAGAGAGGGTTGGTTTGTTGAGGCCCAAGCAGCTCAGGACCCTGCCCATATGTGGTGATGTGGTGAGGGTTGGCTTTGGGGTTGGCTGGGGCTGCTCTGTCCTAACTGACAGTGGAAGATTAGCTCTGTCAGTCAGACTCACTGTCTGTCTGGCATCTGTTCAGAGATATGAGCCAGCATGGCAACACAGTACTACATCATGAAATTTACAAGTTATATTAAAATGAAGATACTGATTATAATAATTTCACGCAGAAGCATAAAAAGGAAATACAGATCAAACATTTGCAGATGCCTAAAATCTGTAATCAGAGCAGTGCAGATTTGTATCATTGCCTTACAGTACAAGTTATCACATGGCATTTTGGAGAAAGACTGCAGACGAAACACTTTCCGATCCTATCACAGTACACTGTGTACCAGAAGGAAAAAAGTACAGCCATGCAGTGGTGCTGTGATCAGGCTGCTGTGTGTTCTTTGGACATAATGCACCATCTGGTGGGCAAGAAGAGAACCCATCAGTTCCACTAAAACACCCAGATACTAGAAGTACTGAATAGTTCCGGGTTGTGAGGTAGACTGGCTTTGATGTGCTGTTGGGGCTTTAAAGGGACTGATTTCAGGGTAGAAATGGCAGGTTAGTAATCATGTCTGTCTGCTAGTCTGCAGTGGTCATACCCAGACTTAATAACTAGTTTGGTGTTAGATGACCTGAATTAGGACCATGAAAATTCAGAAACACACAAGACAGCGAGACAAAAGAAAGGAGGAAGACAGAGAGGAAGAATGAAACTGTTTGTGTACTCGAGAGTGAGAAAAAGAGACAGAGACAGAGTTGGCCAGCTGCCCCCACAAATGACAAGTGAGTTCCACCCACTGAGTCAGATACAGAAGAGTGCCGTGACTACTAAGACTGGTTGTCAGGGAGATCCACTCTATTTATCAATTAAAGACATCCATGTGAGTAATACTCCGACCTCAAGAACAAGCAATGAACCCAGAGTGGGAACACTGGCATTTGAATGAGCAAAACAAGAACAAAAACAAGACTTACTCAACACAAAGGAAATCTGCACCCTCTTACCACAATGTAACACATTCAATATGCTCTGCACAGCACCATATCACAAATTCCTGTGAAAAAGGCAAGCACATAAATGGGCACACCTACTGTGACAAAGTAAATTCACAACCATGACTTCAAGTAAGGTTTTAATTATTTGGTCAACTCTTAATAAGCAAGAAAAAGGTGCACACTGTCTACCTTCCTGTATGTGGGCTACTCTGGTTCCTGCTGCCAACTGGCCTGTTTTAATAATGGATCACAAGTAATTAGACTGCTGTCTCATACATTATTCACCTCTAGCAGGACAGGCAGACCACTCGCCTTCACTCACACAATCCTCCACCCACCAAGTTAAAAGCAAAGGCTGTCAAACTATGGCATATTTTGTCAGCAGAAACTTTGAATTTTTAAGAACAGGAGGTCAAGAAAAGTTTTACATTAAAGATTCCCACCTGAGGATGCCATCAGCTCTTTCTGTAAGAGTACAAATATGTTTTTGAGATGCTGGACATTTTCTTACCTTGCTCACGCTGCTGGTCTCTCTGCTCCATGGACACCAGTGCGGAGAAGTGTGCCTGATCGTAGGCCAGGACTAGAGGAGAGCAGTGACAGCGGCTCGGAGGCACCTCAAGGGGTAGATAGAGCCCTCCAAACGGGATGGGAGCAAATGCTGGAATTCATTTAGAACACCATGTTTAGTGTCACTCTATTGCTTAACTACTGCAGAGGAGTGGGTCAAGAAGCCGTCAGTTTACCTTCTCCCCCTGAGTCTCTGAGCATTGTGTCAGCCACCACTACAATTGGCCGGCGTAACACGTGGGCCAGCACAAACACATGGAACTCCTCCAGACTCTCATAGACCGGATCCTCAGAGTTATCCACCCTGTAGAAAACAACATTACATTAAACACAGCAATAATATGGCAATTTCCTGTTTTAGTATTGATGGCAGCCAAAATAGCAAATGTCCATGCTAATCATTTGACTAATCTGATCCACTTCGGCTGGCTTTAACAGACAGGACTGTCTTGTCGTACATGGATTCCAATAAAAGACAGCAGGAGAGGAAAAGATGGAGGGAGGGAGAACCAGAGAAAAAGCAGAGGCATAGCTCTCAGGCATGCAGCCACCAGGGAACCAGAGGATGTGCAACAATTAAGTTGCCAGCCACACAAACAGCCACACTGCCAAATTCACTCTAATAAAGAGCCTCTTAATATGTTATCCCACTCGTCCTACTTAGGGACTCATCTCACACTAGGACTATCAAACATCACTAACCTGATTACAATATCACAGTCAAACTCAATGAGAGGTTAAAACTACCAGACTAAAGGAGGAAATTATTCTCTTTAACAGCAAATTTTCAGTGATAGGAGGTTTTGTACCAGACAAGTAAACACTGAGAATGACCCAGAGACACTGGGCTGATTTCATGCTTTGCAATCACACAGAAACTTTTTAGGTTTTTATACCTAACTTTTAAGTCAAATCACAGTTAACTAGAGCCTTTTTCAAATGACATTTTGTGTAAGTCATTCAATTTGAGCAGACACCTTAATGAGTCTGTTTTTTATTGTCGTCTTTTTTTTTTTTCTTTTTCATTCCACCAGACGAGGTGTAATACCAAACATCTACAGGAGAAAACATGTCACGTATGTTTATTTCAGTGAATATGGAAACAGAGACAAACCACAAGTTTCTCTGCGTAGGAGGAGGAAACCAAAGTAAGTTTCAAATCCGTCTCCGCACCCTAAGATAAACTCTGCCTTACGCGTATTTATGCAACTTTCTGCAGCTAAAAGTAACCCACAGCTCAGGGGAGGCTTACAGCACAAATGATTAATACTGATGGCAGCCAGTAGATGGCATAGTCTTACATGTTAGCTTCAACAATGTTATTAAAGTGAGGCAGAAGTTGTAAAGAGAAACTGTTCAAGTGGAAACAGTGAGTTTCCCTGACAAATTGATTTTAGTGAGAAGGTCACTTCTGTTTTAGTCATGGGCTTTGTGCACCAACACATAAGGTTAGGAAACAAAGGAGGGGGGTTGTAATGTAGGATTAAAACCACACAACTTGCTACTTGTGCTCTGTTTCATTCTGTTCATTTTATACATTGATTACTGAGCAACTTTTGCTGGATTCTGGTCAAATGAATTGGTCTTTGGAATTGAATGCTGGTATTTATTTGTGAGGTTGTTTGCAATATACATATATGTACATATAGATGAGTCAAAAAACTTACCCTCCAGTGGTGTTCCCATTTTTGGTGAGGTGAGTTCGAGGCTCACTGGATGCCAACTTCAGCAGCTCGTTCCACTCTCTCTCCCACTCCTCTTCAGTGTATACCAGTCCTGACTGCATGAACAGTCCCCCCCCCCAAAAAAAAGTTTAATTCTGATTAGTATGTGCATCGCTCACCCATACAGTCCCTTTTATAATTGTTCATTTTTGCCATTTGCATCCTGGACAAGATTATCTGATGGAGCATTCCACATTTCACACATGGACATTTTGTCATATTTCCATGTTAATGGGTGTTTGGTAAAAGAGTAAGTCAGGAAATATGGGTAATTAGAGACAGGCGGCTGACTTGCAACAATGGCCCCTGCCAAGACTCAAACCAGGACACTGTGTTACATGAAATGCATCTTCGATCACTGGGCCAGCAGGACGCCTTGGGCGTTTTTAAAACATGAGCATCTGGACTACTTCTTAGCCCAAGCTATCTTTGGTGACATCGTTTTTTTAAATAGATTTAAAAATACTTTAATCCATGAACATCACGAGAAGTGAGGAAATGTAGAGGATTTGACAGTATTAGAAGGCCTGCTACTAATGCACACTTGGTATCACAGAAAGACAATTTTTCTCACAGCAAAAATCCAAATGTGCGGCTCAGCAAGAAAGCTAAATTAACCAAGGCTATGAGTGGCTCATCCACTGCTTGCTCATATGGATTTATTAATATGTCATTAATGAAAGAGGATGTAGAGCATTTAAGAGGCACAGTGTGCAAAGACTGACGCTCTCCCAACCTCCTTGTTCTGTTGTGTTTGCTGCCACCTCCATCTTCTCTTCAGAGCGTCTCTCTCCGCTCCACTCTTCATCATGGTGTACAGGGATTTCCTCAGCATCAGGTCTCTGTCATGAAAGCCCCACATCCCTGATAAATAAACACACACCCGCATAATATTACTGAATGGTAATATTGAGGACATAAAACAACATGTAATTCTTAACTGCACAAGCTTATCATTCACAGCTTTTTATTTAAAATGTTCTTCATCACTAATCAGAGCCTCAGTTGTGTGACTGTCACAGCTGATTACATTAACTGCAGTGGGTCTTACCCTGTGCTGCTCTCGCAGTCCTTACACTGGGGAGTCAAACATCTCCTTGAGCACATACCTGAATAGGCTGTCATTTCTTTAACCCTACAGCTGAAAGTCTAATGCAGTGTATAGGTCACTTGTCTCACCTCCCTTTCTTGCTTCTTTAACTTTCACAATCCATCCTTTCTCAATCCATTTTTTATATCCAGCAGCTGTGATGCACTGTTTTTAGACAAATGTGACACCAACTCGCACAGCTGATGTTTAATGATGTGCTCAATTATTACAGATATTTTGATTAGAGCGTGTATTATGAATACAAGAGCGTGCACTAATAACTCACCCAAAGAGGCAGCATGCAGAAGGCAGTTCCCATCTCCTGTTGTGGCCAGAGGAAGCAGTTTCTTACAGCTAGTGCACATTGTAGACCACCAGTTCAGACGACCTACACATAATAGCAAGAGCACCATGACTTCAGTACATCACATATCGTGCAAGCCAACAGTTTTGAAAATCAATTTTTAATTCACCATTTTCATAAATCACTGATATTGAAACACAGACATAGCAATATTGAAACTGATGGTGCATGAAAAAAATTAAAATAGGGTAACATGGTTTAACAAGATTTATTGATAAATCTCTTTATAACATAAATGGTTGGTGAGTCAAGATTGAGAAAAGGTAATTTCCACAAGCCAAAACATTTTGATCTAGCAATAAAGATGTTCTGTACACATTTGTCCCAAAACTTATGGACCTAATGACACATTATTTGTAATTTTGCCACTGTGGTTTTTAAATCAGACAGTAAAATGTGACTGAAGTGCAGACTTGTAGTTTTGATTCAAGGGGTTTAACAAAGAATTGCATTAACTGTTAAGGAATTAAAGACATTTTTATACATAGTCCCTATTAAAAAGAAGGAATGCACTAGCCAGCTCAGCAACAGGTGAAGTTCTGGAAGACAACAGAACAACAACTAAACCTCTTCACAACATATAACAAAGTCAAGAACACTCTAAAGGTGGTACTGTAGGTGTATTATTGTCAAAATTTACAATCATAACATGCCTTCATGAGTGTAAATACTGTACAGAGATTTACAACAAAGTGCAAACCACTGGTTATACCAAAGGAAGGCCAGATTAGACTTTTCCATGAAACATCTAGAAGGGCCTGCCCAGGTCTGGGAAACACATATTTGGACAGATGAAACCAAGATGAACTTGTATGATGTGAAGAGAAAAGTATGGAGAAGCGAAAGAACAGTTCATTATCCAAAGCATACCTCATCATCTGGTTGTCTCTAACACAACGTGGCAGAGGCAATGTCATGCTATGAGCATGTGTGGCTGCTAGTGGTACCAAGTTACTAGTGTTTGTTGATTATATGACTGCTAATAGCAGCAGCAGGATGAATTCTGAAGTGTACAAGGTTAGAATCTCTGCAGAGATTCAGCTAAATACTGCAAAAGTGATTGTACAGTGCTTCAGTGCAAAGAGATAATGACCTAAAGTATTCTGATTCTGATTCAGAGAAACCCACAAACAATCAGCAACTGAAGACGGCTGCAGTAAAGGCCAGGCAGAGCACCTTAAATGAGGAGAAACAGCATTTGGTGATGTCCATGGGTTCTACACTTTGACAGTCATTGATTGCAAAGAATTTTCATCCAAGTGTTAAAACCAACTAATATTCAAAATTATGTTAGTTTGCCCCATTAGTTTTGAACTACTGAAAATGGGGTACTGAAATGGGGTGTATCCTGGTTTATATACAAACAGGCAAATAAAATAAATAGATAAGATACCAGAAATCCATGCAAAACTTTATCAGGGAAAGTTTACTAATTGGAATTTTCTCTGTTTGTCATCTTAGTGACTTTCCGCCATTAGATTCAGTACAGGCAAAGCTGTGTTTGAAATGTTGCAAACTACTTTGATGCACCAAGACAGACTGACAACTGAACTGTTCTTCACCTTTATATTTAAATTCAAAATGCTTATATTTACATAGCATATAACAAGCAGTAGACCTGGGACCAGTAACAGCCTGCTGAGAAAAAGAGCCGTCAATAAGCACAATTTGTTTAAAAACCAGCACATCTCCCAAAAATGAATTCCTCCTCAGCCCAACTTTTACAGTATCTACAGTTTGAACTTCATCATCACTTTGCCTGCATGCCTGAGGGAGAGATGCCTGTTTCGCAGCCCTGGGCACTGCACACTGCTGTACTGCAGCTAGCTTCACTGCTCTGAGCTAGGGGTGATCTGACTGCATCATTAATTTAACAACGGTAAACACAGAAGAGTCTCTGAATGATTTACCCCTCGGTGTACATAGGTTCAAAATGCAGATGTTTTCTTAAATTGTAGCTTTTTATTTTATTTTTTAACAATAAATGTTCAAATTAATTGTCTAGAAAGTCTGATTAGTGTGACTTCCCAGTGCTTTTTGATGATTTTGCATCAAAGAGTAATGTATGTGCATTGCATATGGAACATTATGGCTGAGATTCAAACATGTATAAAGCAAAGCCAATACAACACTGGCTATATTCACTGTATCTTTTTTTAAATTGCAGAAATATGCATTTTACAGTACTGGTAAACACACTTTGTTATGCATAAAGTTTTGATTAAACTTACAGCAGCGCTAAGACTTTTAGAACTGTAAATCCTTCACTTTTCCACAAGAGATCAGATGTCTTCTTGTGTGGTTAAAAATGTAATAAAAAAAATTATCTGTCGAATTTGTTGCGTTAATGGTTAATTGACCAAATATTCCTCTTGGCTGAGCATTCTCAGATTTTGAACAGAATCGGGTTTGAGAGGTTTTACAGTCTCTGCAGTCTTGGTGTGGGAAAGCCTGCTGGAAGATTTGAAACTTCTCTAACTAGTTTCTCTCCATAAGTTCAAAGCGTCGACTGGGATATGAATCCTCTGGGATCCCGGATGCTTTGAATTAGTTGTTGTCATCTCACTTCCAGATGATTATGCTACTCTGATCTACTCTGTCTCTCTGTCTTAATCTCAGTCTAACCCTCTACATCTGTCTGCTTCACTGACTTTCAAAGGCTTTCCTCATTGTCGTTTCATTGCTGTTGCTTTGTGAGGCTTTCAGCATTTCAGTGTAATCTAAACTGGGAATACACTGAAATGCATAGGAAGTTGCATATCTCATATCAGTAGTAGGAGAAGTAGTACAAGTGTGTGTATTATATCCTGCAGTACTCACCAGCCTGCTCCAGAGCCATCATGGTGGACTGCTCGATCAGATCTCTCTCTATGAAACTCCTAAAGTCCTCGCTGTACACGCTGAGGTCTGGTAGCTGGAATGTGTAAATTGGCATCTCAAGAGGGAACTGCTCACTGGTACACTCACTAGCCACCTGCAACCGTGCCAGGGAGACGATAGCAGAGCTGGCATGGGAGATTCCACGCGACAGACGCTTCTCTAAAAAAGGAGAGAGAAATTAGAACTGAATGTATAAGTTGAAAGCAAATGAAAAGAAAACTAAGGTCATCCTGATGGTCATGAGATGGCCCGGCTACCTTGTGCATTGTCTTCCTGCTTCTGTGCACACGGCCTGTCGATCTTGCTGACATGGGTGGGCGTGTCACGTGTCTCTGGCTGTTTGTAATAGCGGCCCTCATTAAAGACCTGCGGCAGGTTGGCAGTGTGGACCTGCCTGAGCTCCTCATAGTCATTAAGAGCAGCACTGAGGTCCCAGTTTTTACCTGGGGGCACACAAAAGAGAACCTGCTGATGGCACAGTGCATAAATATCAAGGATAAATCCTGCTGATAAAGTAGACTGATTCACTTTGATTTTTCTCAAAAAAAAGCTTTCGCCAGATTCGCCCATGCATAAAAAAGTTACTGGGTTTTTTTCTGCAACAAGACACTCTTAACTACAGCTTACAGTAAACAGGGTTATCTTATGGTTGAAAAGTACCTATTGCAGGAAGTAAAGAGAATGAAGAGAGTGGACGGTATTATTTTCCCCAAGATTTTCAGGATTACTGTCTTTTTTAACATCTGAAATAAATACAGATTCTTCAGCTGCTCCCCTGTATTATAAAGTCCTATATCTTCAGATTTTAAAGAATCAATTTCAACTATAATGACATATGGCCTGTATGGAACAAAGTCACGCAGTGCTTCCTGAAGAAAACATGCTGCATCACATGAAGAAATAGACTTCGATATTGAGGTTATAAAGATAGTGAGGGGAGGCAGATACATTAATATTGTGACAGCAATATCCTGATGTGCAGGAGGGATCCACAATAAGACACACACTGGTAACACATGCAGAGACACAGTTGTCTCCTCTGGGTGCCGTCTCTCCAACAGAAATCCCCTCGAGGATTTAGAGACACAAGTCAAGTCTTATTACACCCCAGTGTGATATTTTTTTAACAATGTCACAGGAACTATGTGTAGACCAGTCATATAAAGACCCATGGGTTTGTCTTCATGTAATCTGAGCATGTCCGTGAGTCAGGGTCCATTAAAGGAATCGCTTTGTAAGTGACCTGCAGGAAGTTGTCCTCTCTTACTGACTTCCAGAAATGATGCATCTGAACATGAAAACCAGCACCACTAATCACTGTCTCCCATGCCAATCAATGCAAAACCGATTCCACTGACTCTTGCTAGCTTCAGCTATACAAATACAGGAATACAACTTATGGTCCAGCTGCACAGCCACTCAGCACCTAATGCATCATCTTTAAAAGCTTCTACATTAGGCTACTATTACTTTGGTTTGGAAAGCACTGTCTCAACTCTTTCATTTATAATGGCTGCCGTCTGCAAAAAGAACACTGATGAATTCATCTGCAGTATGAACACAAGTCACAATCCATTAGAAACACTGAAGCTTCTGCTCTTTTATTATAGACTTTTGAATGACAAAATCAAGCAAAGTGAAGTCATAAGTTTTTTCATTTCCTGTTTAAACTGAAAAAAGTCTCTTTGAAACTCAAAGTGAAAGCTGTGGTCAAAACCCATTCAATGGTGTAGATTCAGTACATAAACTAGCCTCTAGGGGGGAGCACCGCATACAGCTCTGTCATATTTCGTTGTCTCTTCACACCATGACTAAGAACACAGGGTTACAGAGCTGCTGTTTGACGCGACATAAGCTAACATTAGAGCAAAGAAGCAGACACAATACTGAAACAGGACATCAGGACTCATGTCTGACTTTTCTGAGTGCACTGTCTTGTGTGGCGTCTGCTAGTGTCACAGTCCACTGTGGCCGAGTACTACTTCTGAATCAGAAAATAAATGACAGTAGCAGAGACAGCGAGACACACACCCAAAACTTTCATCCTTCATCACATTAGACACTGGATGTACTTTATAAACCCAGACAAAAAGATTTCCAGGACACACACATACTGCCAACACTCCACAAGGATTTCATCACCCTAATGGATGTCTGATTACTGCAATGCATGCTTTTATTCCTGTAAAACAGACAAGAGTGCCTGTGCACTTAGAGTTCAACATGTGTTGCTTTACATTAAGTGAAATTATAGAAACACACACACACACACACACACACACATATATATTTATTGAAGCTGCTTCAAGTAACAATCATCCAGCTTTCTGAGGCTATGTGCATTCTGCTCTGCGTTTTTTTTTTAGAGTGGCACTACATCCAAGCTATACAAGTGCCAGTAACGCTCTGCTCCTCAATGAGTTCCAATGAATGGGCACAAAGCTCTCTCTGGGGAGCGCCCTCGTAAAACTGCCATACTGGCCTCTAAATCAGGGAGCTTGCTCTCTGCTGCTGACTCCTCTCCTCCCATCTATTGCTTTCTTTTTTCCCCACTCCTCTTATTTCCTCTTCTCTGCTCACGGCACAACTGGGAGCAGCTGATCAAAAGAAAAAATATATAAAAATGCAGAGTCTTCTAAAACATAGGAGTTTGTAATTATCTCTTACCTTCCAGCAGGTCTCTTGCCAGACCTGGTTCTGCCCCTGTGGACCGAACAAAGTCTGACAGGACCGCGTCCATGTCCAGAGTCATGTGATCATGTGTGTGTGCTGCCCAAGGTGCAGCGGTGGCCTTGGTGGACGCCAGCCTTCACGTTCTCATCTGGAGGAGAAAGCAGAGAAAAATACAAGAAGGCTTTAAACACACTGCATCAGCCACACCCTAAAAAACTCACTGAAGAGTGAGAAGAGAATTACTGGACTTCCCTGCTCTCCAATTCTAATCCTAGCCAGTAGCCCCAGCTGGCTTGTACTGGTGTGCAATGCTTCATAGAGCATAGTTGATAGTAATGTGAGGAGCACTCCACTCCCAACACTCCTCCCAGCCTGTGCTAACAGTCAAAACATAATATCCCACATCACAGATGTTATATCAACAACACAACCAGCAGTCATATCCAGGACTCACCTGCCTATGCTTACAGCATTTGGCCAACTGCCCATGGATGTAACAACACTGAACTTCTTCCTGCCACTAAGTGTCAACCAGGGGTCTCTGGATATGATCCAGTATCTAACTACATCAATACTGACCTCTGACTGCTGTGTGATTGAGTGTGTTACTTAGTATGATGGCTGGAAAGCACATTTACATCATAGCTATAGCACTAGAGCCCTAATGATGAACAAGTATCGCCTTGTTAAGTCATAAACAACACATCTGAGATGCACTCTGGTTACCTCCCTCGGCCCATGGAATGAATGAGTCCGTGCATAGCTTTCATTCCACTTCACTCTGTGTGGGTGACAGTGGAACTGGGCTCAGAGCATTGTCAGTGAAGAAACAAACACCTACAGGTTGAAGCTCTGACACCAGGCCTCTGTATACAGACCAGAGGTTGGAAGGCAGTTCAGATTTGTGACTTTGACCCCAAGAGGAGTCAGAACATGCGGGAGCCATCCAGATAGTCTGCCCACGCCTGCAAACAGCAAGCTTGAGAGAGGCACTAACTTTAAGTGTGCCAGATGACTGGTCTGTACAACAGGGTTTGGCTCAGTGTGACCCAACTGACACTCCTGCTTCTCAGGCTGAAAAATACCAGTGAATTACTCAGACAGCATCACAAGAGATAGTTGGACATCATGACATCTTTAACTGACCATGACAGAACAATCTTAATTTTGAAATGTCCCCTCAGTCAGCAGTATCGTCACATGAAAATCAAAGACTTGTGACATAAAGATAAAAACATCATTCTTTAAAACCCAGCACTTTAGTCTTTATCATATACATTATTAATGAGTTAAAGCTGCACTTAAGCTGTAGTTTAACTGACCTAGTTACTGTGCATTATGTGGCATGTGCCTTATTGTACTGAGAGAATCTAAGCACAGGAAACAGACTGGTCTACTGGAACAGTTACAACCAAAGTTTGTTTCTGATCATGAGATTTATCATGTCAAAGATTAGCCAACATGCACTCTATCTTCACCTCTTTACTTGGACCAATTTGAAAGTGAATGTTTTCTTTTCATAACCCAAAAGACAATTTATTTAAAAATGCCACTTACAGGAGATTCAAAACACCTGCAATCTATGTGATGTTTACCTCCTCTGAGGACTGAAGAGACAAAACATGTGTATAACTACACGCTAGAAGAGGACACCTGACTCAGTACCGCCTATGAAATCAGAGTTTCAATAACACTTACTAGTGGTGTAGCAGGGCACAGAAATAGCTGAATATTATAAGCCATGACCTCCCTTATGAGAATCACTATTCAGATCACATTCCTTGAGGGAGGTAATTATGACTCAGAAACACCCAAATATATGTTTTTCCTATCTGACGTAAACACATGTGGGCCAAAGTAACTATAGGACTATCTAGCTTCCTGTTAGTCACTGGGACAATTAGCATATTTGTCACCAACACATAATGTATCACACTTCTACAAAATGTGAATGCAGCACAGTACAGTGCAGCTGCAGGCAGCACAGTGAGCCAAAAATGGTCCGCTTTAAAAGATGAGGCTGACATACGGGAGTGTTATACATTTTTCTTGCTGTTGATAAATCCAGCAAAAGGACCAAAACTGCTGTGCGATGGATGTCTGTGACTTTCAGTGTCAAGCCTAAAGGTTTAAAAGTGAGTTAATACTACAAAAGTCGTTTTTTCCCAAAAAGGTTGATTAATTGCCTTAAACAACTGGCCAGTGAAGTTTTCTTCAAACTGTAATATTCAGAAGTGGATTAGTGCACATTTACCAGGGAACAGTAGTGGAATATTACTAAGTACTGTTCATGTTGATCAGCTGTTCCTTTTTGTTTTTTTTTTTGGGGGGGGGGGGGGGGGTTCGTTTTAAAAT
>VUQH01090648.1:0-13692 GCA_015106775.1 Etroplus canarensis
TGCATTGTGTTCTGTTTTACTTCCTGCCCTTAATTGTTATCACCTGTGTTCCCTTCCCCACCTGTTACCACTCTGTCGTTAGTCTGTGTCTACTTATGCTCTGCCGTTCCTGTGCTCTGCATTACGTTGTTAGTCTTCCTATGTGTCCTAGTTAGTTAGTTAGTTAGTTGGTTGGTTGGTTGGTTAGTTAGTTAGTTAGCTTGCTTGCTTGCTTGCTGCTCAGCTTTGCTCCTTGTTTTCATGCTATACCATGTCAATGTATATTTAAGCCAGGCCTACTTTTTTGTTTTGTTCCAGCTTTGCCTTGGACCTTATCAGCTTTTAAATAAAGCTCGCCTTTTCTTTTTTGAAGTTCTGCGTTTGGGTTCTCTCTTCTAAATGCTAATCCTGACAGTTTATGCCTAGACCAGGGATCAGAAACCTGTGGCTCTGGTGACACATGTGGCTCTTTTGCCCATCTCCAGTGACGCCTTGTGGCTTTGAAAATACAAGATGGATATGGAAATAAACAGTGGCTATTTTATTTAATTTTTGAATTTTGATTTTTATTGATCATTATTTTAAGTGATTCTTTACATTCTCAATTTGTAAAAATGTGTAGTCTATACTTATATTTTAAAAAGTAGTTAATGTGTATTGCCTGATGCTTTATCCACTTAATTTTGAACCTTAGTAGCCCTGGCTGGCATGCAAGTAAACACATAAAATGTCTATGGACAAACCTGCTTGCTCTCACAGCCAGGTGTCTCAAGCTGGCTGACTGGTCTGCTTCAGCTGCAGCTGGATTTTAGTCAAAATTAGACTGAAATTGACCCATTCATTTATTTTCTTTTTTACTTTTACTGTTTTTAAAGCAATGAGGCTGCTGTATGTTTCAGTTATTATCAAATTATTTAATTAATTTGCACATGAACAGAGCGGCCTGTACAGCTTCAGAGTGACTGTTTCAAAGTAGGCCTAAACATGCTAATAGATATTTTTTCCTTCACCTTACAATTGTTCTGCTTTATTTTAACAAATAATTGATTAAAAATGAAAAAAAAATTTATAGCTTAATTCCATAATTTTATAACTGTAACAAAAACTTGGTATTATAACAAAAATGTAAAAGTGGTTCACATTGCAGAGTCTCAATATATTCATGTCCCAGATAAGTTTTGTGTACTGCCAGTCGTCTATATATTGATCACTTACGTTGTTTTCATTCACTGCCGGTCGTCTAGCTGGTTGTATAGCTGGCAGTACTAGGGTTAATAGACTGTCACCTTTATTATAAGGATCAAATATGTTTTGTGACTCCATACAGATTCTTTTTTTTGTCAAAAATAGCTCAGACTGGCTATTTTGATAGTAAAGATTCCTGACCCCTGGCCTAGATACATAACGGTCAACAACACTCACACAAGTAAATGTTAATCAGGTTTTTCAGGCTCTTACAGCTGTAATTTTGTCCTACTAGAAAGGACAGACCAAAAAAACCCTTCTCACATGCTTTTCCTTGACTGTGTTTTTCCTTTTTTCCTCTTCAGGACTCAGACTATGTGATTGCAGAGCGTAACTTTGTAACAGACGATCGCTCAAAGCTCAGTTTCCATAAAGGTGACATCATCAGGCTGCAGGTTATGGATGGGCTGGAGAAAGGTGAGGTACTGCTGTGGAAGTCATGTTATTTTCTATGAGAGTCTGTGACATAAGCACATGAATGTATTCCTTCCTTTGTTCGTCCTTCAGGTTACAGCTACGGCTGTGTGGTGAGGAAGAAGGTTGTGTTTTTGGAGGAGCTGAAGAGGGACACTCAAGACTTTGGTGAGTGTTTGCAAAATCCTTTTACTTTAATAAAACCTCACATTTTTTCATATGGTCCCCAGATGTTGATATCGTGGCCGAGGCCCAAATATAAACAAGGTGACAGTTCAAAATGACAGCTTTAAAAGATTTACCAAGCTGTGCTGTGTACCTTGGGGATGTGAAGATATTTTAAAGTCAAGGAAAAATAGCTGCAGTCATGTTGACGGTGCCGGCGGCACTCTTTAAATACAATATTGTATCAGAAAATTATTTTCCAGATGGATGATGGCAATGCAATTTGAAAACTATTGATTTATGTGTTTTCTAGAGGACATAAAAGATGAAATGGGATCACAAATGTCACGTCAAACAGTCAGTGGATAAGACAAACTGCAGTGAAAGTTTCTCTGCACACATATTTATGATTTATTCTGACATATTTGTTTTGGTTTTTAGTCCCTAAGTTCAGGACTTAAAAAGTGTAGCACTTAGCACTCTATGCTCATGTTTTATTCATTTGAATCCAGCCCGCACCATTCAAACCACTCTCATTCAGCCATTCTCCTTAAATGGCAACATAAAATGTATTGTTTTTACATAAATTAACCTTTAGTGTTAAGGTAATATATGAGCTGCATAAAACATTTTTCATCAATTACTTGCCTTAGAAGTATCTTCTTTTAAATTGCCTGTGTGTACATACATATATAACACTGCAGGGACTCACTCCTGACCTTGGGACTAAGTGCTGGTCCTCATAAGCACACTTTTGTTTTACTAGTGCACGAAACAAGAGAATCTCCTAAGCTCAGACACAACTCCATTCACACCTCTTCCTCTTCTCCTTATTCTGTCATTTCTTTGCCTTTTGATGTCTGGACATTCTTCCTGCTTGGGGGAGGGGTGTTTTGAACGTTAATCTTGAACTTACAGTAGTGTGACAATTAAACAATTTTTTTTATTTTGGGAAACAAAAGTAAAATAGTTTTTGACTAAAACTGTAGATCAAAAAGATGCTTCACGTAGTTCACACAATTTCTTCTAGCACATTATTTAAAAGTTTTGGGAGGACTTCATAAAATTAACGTAGTGTTCCCCCAAGTGAGCAGCCCCATCCACAAGATAAATTAAATCAAATAATATTAATGTAATTAATTATAGCTAACTAGTAAACATCAGTAAACATTTGTTTATTTACAGACCAAGCAGACAGAGTCATCATTCAGTACCTACAATATGTAGACAAAAGTATTGGACCTCACCTCTTAATAATTGATTTCAGGTGTTTGATTCAGTTCCATTGCCACAGATCAAACACCTAGCCATGCAGTCTGCCTTTAAAAACATTTGTGAAAGAATGGGTTATTCTAAAGAGCTTGCTGAATTTGTGTGTGTTAGTGTAATGGAATGCCACCATTGCAACAAGTCAGCATGTGAAAATTTTTCCCTCAAAGATATTCCAAGATCAACTCAGTCACAAGGCAGACCATGTAAAGTTACAGAGCAGGGTCATCGAATGCTGAAGCACATAGTGTGTAAAAGTCACCAAACCTCTACTGACTCAGTAAGACATTAAGATAGCAAAGCAATGCACACTGCTACTAGACTCAGGAGCAGTAGAAATGTCTTCTGTGGAGTGACAACTCACGCTTCTCTATCAGTCTAAAGGATGAATCTGGGTTTGGTAAATGCCAGGAGAGCATTACCTGCCTTCATTGCACCAACTGCAAAGTTCGGTAGAGGAGGGATGATTCTATGAGGTTGGCCTGTGGTCCCTTAGTTCCTGTGAAGGGAAATCTTAATGCTTCAGCTTACCAGGATATTTTGGACAATTTTATGTTTTTAACTTTGTGGGAGCAGTTCAGGGAAGGCCCTCTTCTGTTCCAGTGGGACTGTACCTCAGTGTACATAGCAAGGTCCATAAAGGATAAGTTTGACGTGGACTCCATGGAACTAGAGCAGCAAAGAGGGGCAACTCCATATTAACACTTATGGATTTAAAATGGGATGTAATAAAAGCTCCTGCTGGATCAGTACTTTTGTCCATATAGTTTATTTGCAAACAACTGCTTATTTACAGACCAAGCAGACAAAGTCATCATTCAGCAGCTCCATAATGAATACTCACGAAGTCTACTCACTTAGGAAGTCTTGAACAGTCAGTCAGGCCCCATCCTATCTTAAAGATGTTATTGTACCATATTTTCCCATTAGAGCACTTCGCTCTCAGAGTGCAGACCTACTTGTGGTTCCTAAAGTTTTTAAAAGTAGAATGGGAGGCAGAGCCTTCAGCTATCAGGCCTCTCTCTTGTGGAATCAACTCCCAGTTCGTATTCGGAAAGCAGACACCCTCTCTACTTTTAAGATTAGGCTTAAAACTTTCCTTTTTGATACAGCTTATGGTTAGGGCTTAGTTATGCTGCAATAGGTTCAGGCTGCCAGGGGGGCTTCTTATGATGTGCTGGGCATTTATTCTCCACCCACCTCTTTTCATTCCCCATGCATTTGTTTGTTACTGCTGCATGTCAATAAATCGTGTTTTCTCTCTCCCATAATCTGTGTCTCTCTTTGCTCTCCTTTCTGTCTTCTCTGTCCCCTCACCCCCAACCGGTCAAGGCAGATGGCTGCCCCTCCCTGAGCCTGGTTCTGCCGGAGGTTTCTTCCTGTTAAAAGGGAGTTTTTCCTTCCCACCGTTGCCAAGTGCTTGCTCATAGGGGATCATCGGATTGTTGAGGTTTTCTCTTTAACACTATAGTATCTTTACCCCACAGTGTGAAGCGCCTCGAGGCGACTTTTGTTGTGAATTGGTGCTATATAAATAAAATTGAATTGAAAAAATTGAATTGAATGTAGATAAATTATCTGCCTTCTTTTAGCATTGCTTTGGTCTCCCGCAACTCCCAAGGAAACTATATGGCTCGTTAACAGCTACTTGCTTTCCTTTTAAGCCTTAAGCCTGGTGCTGGAGCGTACTGTACAATTAAAACCTGTGTCCTTGAATTAAATTTATGAACAAGATGAAACTGAAACAAAACAGTAAATTACTCAGCCTCTCTGGAAACTGAAGAGTCAGGTATAAATTCTGATTCAATTCCAGGTACCAATCTCATCACGGAGGGTTACGTCAGGAAGGGCATCTGGCGTAAAACCTCCACCAAATTACCAATGTGAATTATTCCGTTATGGCAACCCCTTGGTGGGAATACACTTGGTGGGAGCAGCTGAAGGATATATTGCCTAAGTTAGGGTTATGTTCCATGGGGGCACCAATGACTCAGTCTGTCAGTGGGCTTGTTTGGGAACCAGAGGGTTGCTGAAGGTCGCTGGCTTAAGACTCACCTGTGAAGGTTAGAGGCCAATGGAGTTAAAGGCCAATTTTCAAGCTCTACCTTGGACTCAGATATGTGGAGGTGCACTGGAAGACTGGAGGGTGTCCCCCCCCCCCCCCTCCATGCAAGGCGCCAAACCACAGCATTATCCACCACTGCATACCGTGCTCTGCTTGTGCATGTAAATCACTCAGGCTGCATGTATGTTAAGCATGTGTATAATAACAGAATGTATAGATTTGAAACTTGGAATTTCCCTATGTGGGCTTATTAAAGTGTGTCTTCTTCTTCTTGGGGGGGCGGCAGTAGCTCAGTCCATCGGGACTTGGTTTGGGAACTAGAGCGCTCCGGTTCAAGACTGACCCAGAGCACTATATGTGTGCAGGCTGGAAGCCGGAACAAAAGAAGGTTGCTGGTTCAAGGCCCGCGTGGACCACTATATATAGAGTGTGGACTGGAAGCTGGAGAGGTGTCGGTTCATCCCCTGAGCACTGCCGGGGTGTCCTTGAACACGGCACCAGACCCCCTACATTTCTCCCCTAGTGCCCTTCAGGGGCTGCCTTCTGACTCTGTTACCTCTCCATTAATGCATGTATACCAATTCTGTCTGCGCATGCGTTTGCGTTTCGGACCTGATTGTGTGTGTTAACCACAACAGAATACAGAGTTTGGAATTTCCCCACTTGTAACAGGTGTTTGCTCTGTATTGTCTGCACATTATAACCCCTGTATTCCATGTTTGTGCATCAGGCTGGAAGTTCGGCGCTGTGTTTGGCCGCTCCGGTGCATTCCCTACCGAATGCGTCCATCCTGTCGCACCTCCTGACTTCCTGTCACTGCCACTAGACCGAAAATCGGAGCCTCGAGGTGGAGCTGGACAGTTCGCTGTGTCATCAGCTGTTGCTGTCGCTGTAGCATCCACCATGGCTGCTCATGAGATAGATCAAACGATTGAGGTTCACAGGCACAAACACAGATTTTTTTCTGACTGTCAAAGTGAATTCAGGTTGTTTTTCACTGTCACTCTTTGCCTTTCAGAAGGTCTCCCTTGATGGCTTTGCTGATGGAGATCTGGATGAAAGGGCCCTGCAAGATAGTAAATATGACATGTTGGAGTTTGCCAAGAGGTACTTCAGACAGGCACCCAGCGGGAAAGGGTGAGACCAAAATACATGCACTTAGAAAATACACTCATGTATACATATAATGTATTCAGGCAAAATAGGCCAATTCTCCACTCATTGTCTCTGTATGTTACTAGTTTATTTTATCCAGTGCAAGCAATCAAATTAAAGAACAAGGAGTTGTCATAACTGGTGGATGTGCGGGACTCAAACGCAGGACGCAGCAGTAAAAGTTCAGGGTTTTTATTAACAATGTGCTGACAGCGCACAGCAATTCGGGAAGGAGACAGTCCAGCTCGCACACAGCTGGATCGGAAGATAGGAGCTCGGCCAGAGCTCGTAGGCAGGCAGACAATGCAGCTGCGACACGAAGCAGGGGTGAAGGCAGCTACATCCAAAACACACTCAGCGATCTGGCGATGAGCAGCACTCGCCGCCGGCTTAAGAACAGGAGTCAGATCGCCGGGGGAAGAGAGGCAGGTGTGGCAGATAAGTCTCCCAGGTGAGACCTGCAGGTAATCAGGTCAGAGCTGCCACACCTCCTGCAGAGCAATAGCGAGAGAGAGAGAGAGAGAGAGAGAGAGAGAGGGGGAGAAGCGGACACACAGACAAAACATAACACAAAACATATGACAGGCCGACCAGGAGGCAGCGGTCACGACAGGAGTAATGGCTCCTGCTCACTCTCTTGCTCTTGTGAAAACCCATAGCCACTCCCCAGTGCTGGCTAATCATTTTGTCTATACCTTCTCTATAATAAGGGGTGCCCAAAGAATTGGCCCTTTCTTGCCACAGAACAGAAAGAAGAAAACAAAATGTGCTGAAAAGTTTTTTGAGGTCTTGAGAACAGATGATCCAGTTAATGTGGTTTGGGCATCTGACTAGGATGCCTCTTGAGTGCTTCTGAGGCAAGGTGTTTCAGGCATGTCCAACTGGGAGGACGCCCTGGGGCAGGCCACACTGGAGAGTTTATATTTTTTGGCTGGCTTGGGAATGGACTAATATTTACATAGTCCTTTTCTACTCAGAGTACTCAAATCACTTTTTATTACAAGCCTCATTTACCTATTTATACACACCCATACAGTGCTTCATTCTGTGCCTCTAAGCTATCACACATACACACGCTATTTCATTTCACTGTGTATTTATATGCAGTTGAGATGACAATAAAGTAATCTAAACTAATCTAATCTAATCTAATTATCACACATACATTCACACGCTGATGATGCATTGGGAGAAATTTGCGGTTTAGTATCTTGCTCAACGACACTTCGGCACATAGACAGGAGGAGACAGGAATTGAACCACCATTCTTCCAATTAGGAGATGACCCAAGGTTTTTCAGTGTTCCTCCAGAAGAACAGGAGGAGGTGAATGAGAAGAGGGAGGTCTGGACATCTGCTTAGACTGCCGCCCCCACAACCTGGACCCAGATAAGCAACAGAAGATGGAAGGACTGATGGAGTCGAAGCCCCCTAATTTTAGAAGTGCAGCATCTTCTGTTTTGTGATTTTGACTGTACAGCATTTCTATGCAAAACAATCACTTAGAGAAAAAGTTAGAAGCAACAGAACGTCCCTTAATTTTTTCATGTGACAATGTTGCACTGTCTTTGCACCGGTGTAGCTGCTGTGCAGAAAAACAGACCTCACTTAAGGGGTATGCAAAGTCACTAATTCTAGGTTATAAAACTGTTAATGAGCAACAATGAGGTGAACTAAAGCATGTTGATCACTGCTGAGAGTGAAAAAGAGGCCGTGTGCCCAAGGAGATTATTTTTTAGTTTTGATCGCTTAAAAATTTGATTAAATTCCATCAGCCACACAAAATTCCGAAAAGATCCAGCCAACAAGTCAGCTCCTGTCGCAATAAATTGTGTAACAGACAGATGGACAGACACACAGACCTCAAAAATGTTCTCAGTTCTTCTACCCACCATAGTGATCAACCATACAAGTGCTGATGAAAAAAAATCCAGGACCCCAATCAGCTCCTACAGTGGCAACAATGTTTTCATTGATGACCTCATGTGACCTTGACCTTTGACCCCAACACCTACAAATGTTATCAATTCTTCTACCCATCATAATAATTAAATAGCTACCTAAGTATCTACCCATCATAAGTATTAACCACACAAAGTTTGGTAAAGATCCAGCAAACAAAATATATTCCATACTCTTTTGAGTGGAGTATTTCACAATTTGATTATTTTCTGACTTAGACTTTTTACAAACAAAACATAAAACAAGATTTTAGAATACAGCCCATTTTTGTTCAGATTAAACTGCCCAGTCGTGTATTAAGTATTTAATTAAGCCTCAACTCCACCAATTGTGAAATTTTAACTACATGCTATATAATGCATTGGTAAGAGTGTTTGAAAATGAAAATGCTGTAACAGTGGGAGATGTTAATTTGCATTATGAAAAATCAGTTGTGTTGAAAGTATTTGTCTACTTTTATTGAAATACATTTGAATGTTATTTTTAACATTGCAATGCTAATTTTACTTAAGCCATTCATGTAAATACTCAATATTACTGTAATCAAAAGACAGCACATTTTGACTGATTGTTTTCACAGTGATTCCCTGAAGAGCAAAAGCAAACACAGAGACTCCAGGGAGCCCACTGAAATGATCAAGTTTTCAAAGGTGCCTCCTCCTTTGTTGTCACCTTGTTGTAGTACTACAGGGGGTGCTGAGCCATTCACATAACTTTTCTTGTATGATTTTCTCGTTTGCAGACTCCTCTGACCGAATCTCTGATAGAGTTCACAGACCCAGCCATGAACAGAGTAGCAGCTGATCTCTTCCTGTGTAAGTTCTCACCATCTCTCATCTCTCCTCTAATTACATCATCTTATTACACTGGTGCTCCAGCTCATCCTCTGTTAAGAGAAGTTCATGTATCCTGTGACACCTATGGCACAGCTGTTCATCCTAAAGAGGGACATTCGCACATTTTGAGGGGTCCTGTAGGGTATATTTTTTCTTCATGTGAACTGAAGGTCTAAGAACAGAGGAGGTTTTATGCTGTACAGATTATGAGCCCGGTTGAGGCAAGATTGTGATATATGATATTCATCTGTATAAATGATAGCATGACTTAATTGGAATCATTACAGAATTGCTAAATTTCTCCACAAAGTCTGCCTTTGAAGCCCTAAATGTTATTGTCATTTGTATGTTTGTTTGTGTATTTTATGTAGCCATCATGCGATTCATGGGTGACTCGCCTTTAAGGGGACTGATGGAACAAGAAGTGGTCAGCACTTTCCTTAAGGTAAACATGCATATAATTTTTTCTACTCTGTTGTTTTTGTCTTTGACAAGTGGCAAATCTGTATACGTTCTATGTATATATATATATATATATATATATATATATATATATATATATATATATATTTATGTACCTGTGTGTGTGTGTGTGTGTGTGTGTGTGTGTATGTATCCTCCCCTCAGCTCATAGGAGAGTTCTCCTTGATGAAGGATGAGGCTTACTGCCAGCTCCTCAAACAGCTTACTGCTAACACCAGCTCCAAACCGTAAGTCTACTGGCTACACATTAACAGCACACACGCACCACAAACTAACACACGCAAAAGCCTCTTTCGTCACTGAGCCTGTGTTCCCAAACATGCGCGCTTGTGCTTTGCAGCGACAGTTGCCAACGCGGCTGGCGGCTGTTGTACATACTGACTGCTTTCCATTGCTGCTCTGAAGTCCTCAAGCCCTTCCTGCTCAAATACCTGCAACAGGCCTCTCGCAGCGCAGGGGCACAGTATCAGGGTAAAAAACATGCACAAACACACAAGTCTTAATGTCCTGTAGGCATAAGTGTTTAATAGTTCCTTTAAATGTGACAGGGATTGCTAAAGCGTGTGAGCAGAATCTCAAGAAGACGTTCCAGTTTGGTGGTCGCATTGTTCCACCCAACAACATGGAGCTGAAGGCTATGATGGTCAGTGTGTCCTCATGTGTCTGCAGAAACAGTCAGATTTTTTACATAAATATAACTATGAATACCCATGTTTTGAAATGTATAGTCAATTATAAATGAAAGAAAAACAAGACTGTTAGATGTAAATTGTACCTAAGTAAAGGTATCATAATATATGAAAGCCACATTCAGCACTGAATTTATTTTGTTATCCCAGCACTCAAATAGTGTTGTGCTCTTGTTTTCATTGTTTCATTGCATGTGTACAGGTACACTATATGCATAAAAGATATGAGGCCACACTTTTTAATCTATAAATTTAGGTGTTTCATTCAAGATGCATAGAGTCAATCACCTAGCCATGCATTCTGCCTTTACAAACATTTGTGAAAAAGTGTTTTTTTTTCTAAATAGCTCACTGAATTTTAGAGTGGTACTGTAATAGGATACCAGCCTTGCAACAAGTCAGTACATGAAATGTTTTCCCTCCTAAATATTCCACCATCAACTGTAAGTGGTATTATTGCAGAGTGGAAGCAGTTAGGAAACACTGCAACTCAGCCACAAAGTGGTGGGCCATGTAATGTTACAGAACAGTGTTGCAGAGTTCAAACCTCCTCTTGCATCAACATCAGCACAAAAACTCAGGGTTGGTAGCTTTACGGCATGAGTTTCCATGGTTAAGCAGCTGCGTGCAAGCCTTACATCGCCAAGCACAATGGCGAAGCATTGGATGGAATGGAATAAAGCACGCCCCCACTGGACTCTGGAGCAGTAGAAAGGTATTCTGTGCAATGACAAATCGTGCTTCTCTATCTGGCACTCTGATGAGTGAGTCTGGGTTTGGTGAATGCCAGGAGAATATTACCTGCCTGGCTGCATTGTGCGAACTTTAAAGGGGGGTTGTTTATCTGGGGTTAGCCTGGGCCGCTTCGTTCCACAGTTTAGTCAAAGTGCTTTTTTGTTCCACCATGACATTGCCCTGTTGTACAAATCAGGGTCCATAAAGGCATGGTTGGATGAGATTAGTTTGGAAGAACTTGACTAGCCTGCACAGAGTTCTGACATCAACTCCATCAAACACTTTGATGAGCTAAAATGGAGATTGCGAGCCAAGCCGTCTCGTCCAGCATCAGTGACCTCACAACTGCTTTTCTGGATGAATGGGCAAAAATTCCCACAGAAACACTCTTTTTTTTGTGCAAGTTGAGCAATTTTCCAACTCCCAACTGTCCAGAATTAGAATACATTTTTCTCCTGTTAGGTTTTGTTATACTATTATTTTTGATGTATGCAGTAAATTAAGGTAGCTGAGCAAATTGAATTTCCCTTTGAAAGTCAAAGATGAAAAATGATATTCTGTTGTGGTCTAATTATCAACAAATGGAACAAAAGACCAGCAATAGTTTGATTCTACTGCCAGGGAACTTGTTTGTTGTCCAAAATCTGTTTCACATCAGAAAGCCACGGTGTTGCAGTGGCTGACGTGCTTCTGGGGATTATAGTGTGAGAATAATTCCCAACAAATGCACAGTTTTCTCCTGTTTCAGCAATACTTGGCAAAAGTGCAGTGCCCAGCTCTTTTTTAGCAAATAACTAAAGGATGTAACTTTAAAGTTGGAAGCCATTTTAAAGATTTATTGAGGAACCAGCGAGCTTGAGGGTGAATGCCGCAGACAGGGGAGCCTAATGAGAGAAAAATACATTGTTAAATTGTTTTTTTTTTAATAGAATTCACTGACTTGTGAAAAGCTTTATTTTATACACTGTGTATAGTTTAATCTGTAGCAGTGCTTTACATTTGTAAGTGTATGTATTTCCACTTCCTTAGGCGGGACGAAGTTCAAAACGTCAACTGTTCCTCTTCCCCGGAGGCATTGAACGTCACGTGAAAATCAAAACATCCTCTGTGAGTGCTCAGCTGCCCCTTCACCATCACTGGTGTGTGTCATGTGAGCGAGGAGGCTGGGATGTGCTCATGTGTTGACACTGTTTTCTTTGTTTTTAGGTTGCCATGGAGGTGATTGAGGAGCTGTGTTATGAGATGGGTTTGCACAGGCTGGAGGCCATAGAAGAATATGGCATATTTTTAGTGACCAACAGAGGTGTGCTTGTAGAACTTTGTGTTTGTGCAATTAGTGAGACTCCTCAGCATCATCAGCAGCTCATATATCAGCCTGCTCTCCAATTTTTAGCTGTAGAAGAAAGCTGTTTTGTTCATAGCAATTACATACTTATAGAAGTGCATTGTTTTTTAATTTTATTATGTTTAAATTACACTACCAGTCAAAAGTTTGGACAGACTTGGCCATAGTGGAGTATGGCCAAGCGTGTCCGGCCTCTTCACTGGTAGTGTATATTTGTGGATGTTCACAGACCCCCATTTCTGAAAGGTTTTCTGAGCCCATGCAGTGATTTCAATGACAGAATTATGCCTGTTTGCAGTGCAGTACTGCCTGAAGGCTCAAAGATCACAAGCATCCAGTATTGATGGATGATGGAAAATTCAATGTCTATCCATTTTTACATTGAGTAATATATTTCTATAATTGCCTCACAATTTGTAAGCTCAGTTTCTGGCAGATTGCTGAACCTCTGCCCATCTTTACTTCTGAGAGACTCTGTCTCGCTAAGGTGCTTGTTTTATACCCAGTCACATTATGGCCTGTTGCCAACTGACCTAATTAGGTTCAACATGTTGCTGAAGCTGTTCCTTTTGTAACACCACTTATATTTCCAGCCTTACACTACCAGTCAAAAGTTTGGACACGCTTGGCCATATCCAAACTTTTGGCTAGTACTATATTTGTGTGAAAATAAGTTAAACTTTTCTGTTTATGATACAAATGACTGACACTGTAGTTTTCATATCATCTTTGTGTCAGTAGGTGGCAGTGGGAGACCATGGTTTAACCAGGTCATAGCATTCAGAGGCTCAAGCTCTGCAATTTTTCTCATAATGACAGAGAAAAACCATATCTCCATGCCTGATATATATAGCTGTCCACATGTGCTGCATACTGGTACCAGTTATTTAATGACTTAGTGAATGTATCTGCCATGCACCACTGGACACCTCTATAAATTTAGTCAAAGAACAAATGCCTATTACAGATTCATGAAGAATTCCCAATAGATCCCAGATGTTTCTACATGGGGTTATCAATGTAGTAAATTCATTTTAAAAAGAAGAAAAAAAAATAACCATAAATCTTCTCAAGCATTACAAGTTTGGGGGACCTGGGGGTTTGACTCATTCAATTTTTGTTGTCAAATGAGCAAAAATAAACAAAATCAATAAATAAACTTAGAGCATTTTCATAGAGAGCTACTTTGCATCCACAGCACCATGCTCCAGTGCTCTGGGACACTTTATATTCTTCACAGTTGAACACTGGATGACTGACAGCTGTTCTTCATCACAACAGAAGCCACAGAAATCCTCCTCATCACAAACATGACTTTGATCTGCATCCTCATCTGGACTCTCCTCTGCTG
>VUQH01090649.1:2931-19339 GCA_015106775.1 Etroplus canarensis
AATTGCAGCAGATCCCAAATGTTTGAAGCTTTTCTCCAGAATTATTAATTAGCATTTGAATAAGGCTTTTCTTTATGTAGACAACTAATAACTCTATGGATTTCCCCATATTGCAATGTCCCAAATGATGGCTTAAGAGCAGATAGCCAGCCTGGAGAGAAGGTAAAAGCCTAGGAGAAGATTCAAAGATTGATTAAAGCAGAGTATGGCACAGTGATCCTATAAGGGCTGGTTGGGAAGGTGGTGGTAACAGGTGAAAAAAGCAGGCGATGGTGATATACTGGGGTGTGTAAGTTTGTGAGCAGAGTCGAGGTCACACTTGATCTGCCATGGAAACAGATTTTACCAAGTTGATGCAGCGGCAAAGCACGCCGCTCTGGATTTAAAGAGGCGTGTAGAGGTTTACAGGCAAAGCTAGCTGGATTTCTTACTCAGCTTTGATGTATGAAACAGAAAACTGATGGAACACTTTTATTTTAACCCAAATGGTCTTTCTTGGAGGTTTTTACTTGGTTAATTATTGTGTACCTTTCAAAAACAGTACATAGAGTTGCTTCAGAAAGTATTCCACAGGGATGTCACGGGTTTAAATGTCTGGACAACTTATCGTGCACATTCCTGGTATTCAGACCCCTTTGCTTTTTGCCCAGTCTTGTAGGTTACAAATAAATCCAGTTTTCACCATGAATCTACACTGAACAGCCTATGACCAAATGAAATGATGGATCTGTGAACATACAGCTGGTCTTTTATGGTGAAGAGAAAGCTGATCGTGAAGGCTAAGCTGCTGACTTACCAGTCGATCTTTGTTCCTGCCCTCACCTATGGCCACAAGCTCTGGGTAGTCAAAGATACATTATGGCGCATTCAAACCAAACAAGTGGCATGACCGATGATGATACAAAGTCTACAAACAGAAGCGATCCATGTTCATGTGAGTTAAAATATTTCAAGTTTGGAGAAAATCACAAATGGAGGAGGAGCTTAATGATACCATTTTCAGCAGTTGGAGCTGTATGGTTCAACTTTGCTCTAAGGTAAAACAGCAAAGCGTGTCGAGAAAACTGAGCCAGTTTCTTTAGCTCGATTCTTGAATCAGCTGTACTCCTGTTAGGGTCAAATATTCCCAGGTTTCCACTAAGCTGGTGTGAATAATATGAAGCCAAATATTTGGAGTGAACACACCATTAAGCTTAATTTATCCTTCGTGGTGAATCTATGTAAAGGCTATGACAAAGCCTACACAAGTGGCTGATGCCATTACCAGCATTTATACACGTGCGAGGTGCGTCTCCATTGCTCCGCAATTTTGCCACCAAAACACTAGTTGGCAGTGGAGTTTCTCTCCTCGAGCTGAATTTGAAAAATAGCAGCAAAAGAAGAAGTAGATGGGGGGAGGGGGGGAAATGCCTAGGACGACACGGTACTGAACGGGCCGATCACATCGTGGGCTGCATCAATGCAACGTGTAGCTAACATTTCTAGGAAGGTGCAGGTCCAGTTGCAGCCTGGGGTTTCAGAAGGGTTTGAGGTTGCGGGGTAGCATAAATCTACCGTTAAGGATAAGGTGAGGAGCTTTGTCATTTGGAAAGGACACAGAGTCAAGCTGCTACTCCTTCACACTCTGTTAAAGAGATTCAATCATCTGACCAGGAGGCCTCCTGGATGCTCTCTGATGAGATGTTTCAGGCCTGGGAGGAGAGCCCGGGGCAGACTCAGGGCATGATCTCTCGGGTTTAGCTACTCAGCAGATATCCATACACAAGTGGTAATTATGGCAAAGAGAAATCATTTTAATGATGTTGGAGTCCTGCCCCAAGTGGAGGAGTTCGAGTATTTGGAGGTCTCATTCAGGAGCGAGGGGAGGATGGAGCGAGAGATGGACAGACGGATCAGAGCAGCCGAGCAGCCGAGCTCTAAGGCAAAGCTGTGGATTTACCAGTCGATCTACGTTCCTACCCTCACCTGTGGTCATGAACTCTGGGTAATGATGAAAGAATGACATCATGAATAGAAGCGGCTGAAATGAGCTTTCTCTGTTGGGTAGCTGGACTCACTTTCAAAGAGGGACGATAGGACGACTGGACAATGGAGCAAATCGTCCAAACCTACTAAGCGGTAGAACAGATCGATACACATTTGCAAAGAGTGAAGGGATCCGGATACTTTCAGAAGCAACTTCATTATTCACATCAGGATCTAAATGCCTGTGTGAAACCCGTAGATGTGGTAAAACACAAACACCAGTAGCTTTCTTTTTACCACGTTCATACAGTCTAACATCTTAAACTCAAAAACTTTTTAACAATATTTTTGTAAAATAGCACAGGAAGGTATCAGGTAATCCTCAGTGCTACCTGTCTAATTAACAAATGCCGTGGTGACCCAACAGGGAAGGAGATGTTCAGGAGGTACAAAATGGATGAGAAAACACACAATGAAATGGCAAACTAGTTTATCTGACTCCATCACCAACATCGTGAGTAGAAGAAGAGATATGATACAACCGCTATAAGAATGATAAAAACATCAACTTACCAGACCAGTTCGCACTTCATAGCTGCAAGTATTCAGTGATGATGTTCTTTATTCTGTTCTGGATCATTTATTGAGCCTGCTCCCATCCATAATCATTTTCTTTTTAATTTTACTCGAACTCTCCCAAACAGCACTTTTGGTAGCTTCTCTAAATACTCAAATAGTGATTTTTTGAGGTAATGCAATCTGATTTGGACACCACATGAGTCTTCATTTTTGCAATTCCCTCTTTCTTTCCAAAGTTTGAACAGAAGAACAATCTAGTAATGATCACCCTTTTGAAAATTACGACTCGATCGAAGCGTTTCGGTGTTCCCCGTTTTTGTACTTAGGCAGGCTGCCCAAGCCTACGTGACAGACATTTTAGAATTCTTTAATTTTATCCATCTAAGATGATGACACCACCGGCTTTCAATTTACCAGTGGACAACCAGCTAAGCCACGCTCGCGGTTTTTCCTCGAACGACTGCCTCGATGGCCAGGTCACTACTGTGGTGGTGCTCAACATTATTTCTGCTGCTTCTCCAGAGACTGCCTTGTCGTGTTGTTGGATGTACTCTGGTACCATCATCTTGGACTAAAGCTGGCGATGGCCGCGCACCTGGGGAAGGTGGCTAACAAATCCTGCCGCAGGTCACCGAGGTGGCTGAGCACACTGAGGGCTACCAGAGGTGGAGATGGGAGTCCGTACAGGACATGAGGACATTTTATTTTAAAAAGCATGAGTGCACAACCCCTTGTGCATAGTGCCCCAAATAGAGGCTAGTGCAATAAGAAATCCAGCATCTCAGATTATTTGAATATTTCATCTTGAGTAAATTCCTTCTTAAACAGTATAAATACCGTGTATCTCTTGGTCTAGTTCAGTACAATCAACCACTATCATGTGACAGACCGCTGACTTGACAGGTCCAGAGGACAACCATCAGCACCCTCCACAAAGAGGGGAAGCCACAGAAGGTCACTGCTGAAAAGGCCGGCTGTTTGCAGCATGCTGTATCAAAGCTGATTAAGGGAAAGTTGACTGGAAGGGAGAAGTGTGGCAGCAAAAGGTGCACGAGCAACAAGGATGACTGTAGCCTAGAGAGGGTCGTCAGGAAAAGTCGATTTCAGAACTCGGGAGAACTTCACAAGGAGCGGACCGAGGCTGGTGTCGGTGCATCAAGAGCCACCACGCACAGATGTCTTCGGCAAACGAGCTACAGCTGTCACATTTCTGATATCGAGCCACTCCTGAACCAAAGACAAAGTCAGACGCATCTTACCTGGACATTTCATTTGGACATTGAGGTCCTTGAGTGTGAAGGGAGAGTGGAGAGGCACAGAATCCAAGATGTTTCAAGTACAGTGTGAAGTTTCTGCAGTCTGGAGTGCCACGTCATCTGTTGGTGTTGGTGGCGGCAGCTGGTCCACTGCGTTTTATCAAGTCCAGCGTCACGACAAGCATCTACCGGGAGATTTTAGAGCACTTCATGCTCCAGCAGGACTCAGCACCAGCCAGCGGTGCCAAAACTACAACCAGATGGGTTCCTGGAGATATTCTAGCAATCTGAGATACTGGAATTCTCATTTTTATGTGCTGGAAACCAGAATCATCCAAACTACAACCAAAAAGAAGGCCTGAAATAGTTCACTTCACATTTTATGCATCTAGAGTTTTTCATTCACATCTTTGTTTGCTGGATTTGCATGAGAAGCAGCCTGAAGGACAGCTGGGCTTTTAAGGTTTACTAAACTCAAAAAGCACCTTACTGCAGGCAATGAGCAACCCAGAAACATCTACAGTCTGGACATCCCGTCTGGTCTGATTAGTTTTACCTTTACTTTTAATTAAACCTCTTAGAAAAAAGTGCAAATTCTCAAACTAAATTGAGTATATCAGCTGATTAGCTTTTCACTTCTTTTGGTTCATCACACAAGCAGAAGAGGATCTGCTCCGAGCGAAGACCACTAACAGGTCAAGGTCTCTGTACTGTTACACAAACCACCACAGACCACGTGCAGCCAAATCACAGCGAGACACCACCATCACACTTCTTCTAGAAGACACTGATGTGGAATCACAGCACAGACGTTTGCTCTTCAAACCGCTGCATTTGTGCTCTTAATGTGTAAAAACATAACTTACAGGTACACATTACACCTTCTCTCATCTCCTTCCACCTTCTTCGCAATTATTTAACATACACCTGTTTTTATGAGCATTTTTAAATAGTTTAACTTGAAAAGAACATCCTAAACTCGGCCAATGTGGAAATGATAATTAAACCCACCAGATGTGTTTAGAGGCGTGAGGAAAAGCCATAAGTTGATGATGTTTCAGAATGTTCACACACTGGCTTTTTCACGACTATTTTATGGTACTGTTCCCACATGCTACGGTGGTCCAGCGGTAGAAGCTGCAGAGGTGTCGAGACTTTTGTTCACGTGTTTGCCTATACGTCTTTTCACCTGTTTCTTTTTAACCACATGTCAGGTTTGGCAAAGACACCTTCAGTGTCTCTTGCTGGGCGGGGAGGTGCCGCACATTTATGCGTTCATACAGCTGCAAACCGCCATCAGTGCAGCCACCACTGCAGACAATTTAGCAAAACCCAGAAGGATTACCTTCTCACAAATGCCCTCTGATTTGGTGCGAGTGCAGAACGCCGCCCCTCTTTGTGTTTACACACGCGCAGCTCCATGTAAGTCCAAATGGGTGGAGACACGTGCATGCATCACGGTACTCAGATTGCGTGTTTTCATAAGTGGGTGACTGATACCACTTACCCCATGCCTCCTCTTCCTCTTGGTCCACCTCGGCCGCCCCGGTCAAAGCCGCGATCATACCCGCCGCCACCGCGGCCTCCAAATCCACCCCCGCCACGGCCCCTGCCGCCGCGGCCTTCCTGACCTCCATAGCCACCATCAGGACCGCCGTAGCCTCCTCCTCCTCCTCCTCCGCCGCCACCGCCGCTCAACGGCGGGCTGTCATCTCCGTATCCTGAGGAAAAATGTACACAGTCTGACCTCACCGACACAAATGCTGATGCCATTTGGGCCAGTGAGCAAACAAACACAAGCCCTCACCTCCACTCTGCCCATACTGGCTCTGCTGGCTGTAGCTTGGTGGAGGAGGGGAGCTGTAGCTCGGTGGCTGGTTGTAGTGGCCTCCTCCGTGCTGAGACAGCTGCGGGTGGCTCCCGCTGCCCCCGTAGCCCCCACCAGGCTGTCCGCCGCCGCTGCTGTAACCACCCCCGCTGGGTCCGCTGCTTGGCGGCTGGCTGTATCCGGGAGCCTGAGCGTTACCTTCATAGCTGTTGGGCAACGGGAAAAAGGAAGCAGGCTTCTTATCATCTGCCTCATTAATGGCTTCATGGGGGTGTTTTATTTTCCTATCAGGACTCCTGGGGCTGGCACCTGACCCGTATTTAGTCCATGTGCGTTCGAGACAGAGCAACAGCTCTCTTTCTGCCTTCTTTGGTCTGAGCTGAAGTAAACAGTGAGGTGAGAAAGCGCAAACTCAACTTTTTAGTACTAAAATATTAAAATCAATTTATATCAATATTTTATCAATTACTTTTCCAGTCTTTTCCAGTCCAGTCTTCGTCTGTTCTTAAACTCTTTAGTTGCTGAAGGGGCCGCAGAACTTCTGCGGCACAAGCTGCGCTGTTCAAAATACATTTACTAGTAAAGCGGTCCACACGTTTGCGTTTAGCTGCGTTAGACCAGACCAGGGGTGTCGAACTCCCAGCCTGGGGGCCGCTTCTGGCCCCGCCCCTTACTTCCAGTCGCCAATCTGATGTCAAAAATATCATGTAATTCGGCCCTATTAAGCGCCACATTGCAAATATATTGGATTGGATAGGATTGGGCTGCCTTATTGTTATTTTAACTACATATAAATACACAGTGAAACGAAACAGCGTTCCCCCAGGACCCGGTGCATCATACAAGGGTTAATGCCGGCCGGCCAGGGCCCGGTCCACACAGCAAGCCGAGATCGGAGACCCAAAAACTTTGGTTTCCCAGACGCTGCCCGGCAGGTCATGAAAAATAACGCCGCCGGATCGCCAGTTAGCACCGTCTGTGGACAGAGCTACGATGGCACCTGGTTGTCCTCGAACTTCCGACTTTCAAACATGAACTCCACCATCCCAGCGTCCACAACACCCGAATACTGGGTCAAAACAGGGACAATCACAGGTGTACAAGCACCACATTGGTTCCGGAGTGGCCGCGCGCTACCGTCGCGCCACCATCTTGGCCCTAAATCTACACCGAACTCCGACCCTGCTGTCCAAATGTTGCTGCAGAGGTCGAGACTCAGACCAGGGAACGTTTTTCTTGACTTTTAGTTTCCGATGTTGGTTAGCCCATGTGAATTGTAGCCTCAGTTTGTTAACAGCTGAAAGGAGTGGCACCTGGTGTGGTCTTCCGCTGCTTTCTGAGATGCTCTTCTGCATACCTTGGTTGCACCGATCTTTCTCTAGCATCTATCAGTTCGACTGACCAGTCTCCTCTGACCTCAACATGTTTCCAGACTGTTTTCTGTAAACCCCAGAGATGGTTTCACAGTAGAGCAGCAGTTTCTGAAATACTCAGACCAGCCCTTATTGGTCTCATTCTGTCATTAATGATGAGGAGAGGACCAAAGTCTGAGACAGAGGCCGGTGAAGTGAGTCCATGCAAACAAAAAGGCTAAAAAAAGGAAAACCTAAACTTCTTATTAAATCAAAAACTGAACAGAAATCCAGAAAACCAGGAGCACAAGGAGCATAAAAAAACGGGAATTCTAACAGCCATCTCAACAAACAGGAAAGGGAGGGCACGACTATCAATATGCTCGAGACCAAGTGGGAACAAGGACACGGGCAAGAGCAGAAAGCAATCAGCGAGGAGGGAAAAGGCAGGAAGTAAAACTACAAAGAGCCACAAAAGAAAACTTCAAAGTCAAACAGGGAATGACCAAGAGACTACTGCGACAGGCGAGAGGAGACAACATTAGAGAGCAAAGGCAGGAAGGCAAAAATGAGGAAATGTAATATCAACAAATCAGAAATCCAAAACTCAATATGACAAACTCTGGGACCATGACACCTTCAGAGGGTAAAGACTGGAAAAAGCCTTTTGTGACTGCTGGGAGTTGAGACAAATCTGATAAAGTCACAATCAGTTTGGGCTGAAGTACGAAAATAAACCAAATGTTTGGGTGTGGTTAGCAGGAAGTGAGACTCCACGAGCAGATATCTGTATGAATATGCATTGTTGATAAGACATAAGAGACAAGATTTCTGTTATGGGAAATTCAGGAAAGACCGGTTTTGAGCTGGTTTTGGCTGCATTTAGGTAAACAGACTGAGGGGAAAGAAAACAGAATGACAACAAAAAATGTCTGACTCAAGTCTGACTGTAAATGATGACCTTCTATGAGCTTCACTCTGCTGGTGTCTGTGGGAATTTTTGTCCATTCGTCCAGAAGAGCATTTGTGAGGTCAGACACTGATGTTGGATGAGAGGGCCTGGCTCACAATCTCTGTTCTAGTTCATCCCAAAGGTGTTGGATGCGGCTGAGGTCAGGGTTCTGTGGGGGCCAGTCAAGTTCTTCCACACGCTGGAACAGAAAAAGGGTCTTCCCCAAACTGTTCCCACCAAGCTGGAAGCACAGAATTGTCCAAAATGTCTTGGTAAGCTGAAGCATTAAGAGCTCCCTTCAGTGGAGCTCAGGAGCCAAGGCCAACCCCAGAGAAATAACCCCATAGCATTCAATCACCAGTCCTTATTACAGACTTGAGTCCATAAAAACAATAAAACACACAAAAAAACCCAAATATAAAAAGATACACATAACTTTCCCCAGAAAACACAGCTGCACTAGTGTCTGCACAGCAGGGACTGGTAACATGTGGTCTGAGGCTACGTTCACACTGCAGGCAAAGTGGCCCAGATCTGCCGTTTTTTTAATGACAGTCCGAACATCAAAGATCAGATGTTTTTCAAACTGGATTCATACCACCTCCATACGTGGTCCTAAATCTATATGTATCCGATGTTTCTCAAAGCGACCTCAGTCTGAACAGTCATGTCACATTTTATCTGTCATTAAAGTGAGACAGATGTCATCATTCTGCCACAAACCTCTCACTTGCACTGAGCTGTCTCCGTCTCAGTAAAAATCTGATGGCGTCCTTTATCCAGTGTGCACAGAGGTGTACACCTCCAAACACACACATCTTCACCCTCCTTACATGCACTGTGTTTTCATAAAGGATCATTACTGGCTATAAATATCTGCATCATCTGTCATTTGAGCCATCAGATGGATTACCCGTCCTCCACCAAACTTTACAGTTGACACAGTGCAGTCAGATAAGTGACGTTCTCCTGGCATTCACCAAACCCAGGCTCATCCATCAGACTGACCGACAGAAGCGTGATTGGTTACTTTACAGAATGTTTATACTCCTCCAGAGTAAAGTGGGAGCGTACTTTATACCACTGACCTGATGCACGGCATCGTGCTTGCCAAGCCATGGAAACCCATGCCACAAACCTGTATCTGTGCTGAACTCTGCAGTTACTGAGTCAGCAGAGTGTTGGACACTTTTCCACACTCTGCTCCTCAGCACTCGGTGACCCCGCTCTGTAACTTCATGTGGTCTGACACGTGGTGACTGAGTTGCTGTGGTTCCCACTTCCAGCTGATGGTGGAATATCTAGGAGGGAAGAAATGTCACCAGCTGACTTGTTGCAGTGGTGGCATCCTGTTACAGTACCACGCTGGAATTCAGCGAGCTCTTTAGAACCACCCATTCTTTCACTGTTTGTAAAGGCCTGGATTCAGGGGGGGGGTTGTGTTGCCATTTGTTGAAAGTAAAGTGTCCCTCTCCAGCCCTCCATTTTGTGTGGACGGTGACAACCAGCGCCGATTCATCACAAAACGCCCGTTTTGTTCCACAATGCCCTGCGTGAAACGCCAATTTCACACCACAGAGAGGTTGTCCTTCGCGTGGATCTCGCTGCTCAACAAACGCCGTGTCTCTGCGTTGTTGTGGAGGTGACAGGAGATGTTCTGATCCTTAGCCGGCCTGTCTGTTACTCTGCTGGCTCGCCTCTCCATCTTGTTGCATGCCTGGCTACCATTTCCTGCAGCAAATAAGCACCCGAACACCACACACACACACACACACACACACACACACACAGCCTGCCAGGAGGACTTTTTTCTTCTTCTTCTGTGATGCATGCCGTCACTCCACCCTATTATTACCCCTGACTGTAATAGGCACCTCTGTTCCCAATCAAGTTTTTACTTTCTGGCGGCGAAAGAAAACGGTTTTGCAGCAGACACATTTTATGCCTCGCACACACACACACCGTCTGTCGGTGTCATCTACTTTGGCTGCGGGCCTAGCTCGCCCAGCACCTTCACCGCTCGTGAGGGCTCTCGGCGTTGCCAGAACGCTGTCAGAGCGTTCAAAAGGAGGCCCCCGCGCCGTTTATTGTCTGCTTCGGGATGGATAGTAGGTGGTCTGTGTATCTGTCTCTACTCAGTCTCCTGATCTTCTCCAAAGCACAACGAGTAACTGTGCACACGCGCCGGCGGGTTGATAAGAGATGTGCGAATGCGAAGCCCACGGCGCATTGTTCCATCCCAGCTCCCTCTCTGAATCCGTCGCCCTGCCTTCCTCTTCCCTCCCGCCGTCATTCCACCTTTCCCTGCGACGGTGCGATGATGCTACTTGACAATGTGCTCACGAACGGGGAGAAAAACAGAGCAGGCTGAGGTAATCGCCAGGGACAGGAAGGAAATGGGAGCCGAGTCACCCTGCAATTGTCCATCAGTTCTCTCTCTGTTATCTTTGTCACTCTGGCTCGCTGGGACACACTTACCCACACACCTAAAACATTCATAATCTGCTTTTCCTTCCACTCCAAACTTCATAGACTGCACGCCGGTGACCTCCTGGAGCCAGCGAGAACCTTCATTTACATCCACCCATCCAGACAGGAAAGTGCAAAAAATGAAGCAGGCGTGGAAGCACAAAAACCTGCAGATCCACTAGTGGCCACTAGAGGCTGGCTCCAAAAGCGAGTCAGTCCACATCGACTGTCATGGTAAAATGTGCAACTTACAGCAGAAATAAACATGTTTACAGCCTGCTAAAAAAATGGTTTGGGCCTCTACAGCTGATCTTTGCCTTCATAACAAGCGCACAGTTAGTGAATCTTCATATGACTCCGTGAGGCGTAACACTGGAACCGCCAACATTCTAAACTACCCAGACTGCAGGTCTTTAACCTGTCCTGAAATATCAAAGAGACATACTGCCTCACCAGAGCCCTCTCTCTCACACGCCAGGGAATGGAGGATGTCATGTTCGGTGGCTACAGGATCTCATCCCTGCTGTTTGCAGATGATGTGGTCCTGATGCTTCATCAAGCAGTGACCCACAAGTCTTGCTGGGACGGTTTGTTACCAAGTGTGTAGCGGCTGGGATGAGAATCAGTACCGAGTTCATGGTACTCAGCCGGAAGAGGGTGGATTGTCCTCTCTGGGTTGGGGATGAGGTCCTGCCATCATGGAGGAGTTCAAGTATCTTGGGGTTTTATTCACAAGCGAGGGGAGGATGGAGCGGGAGATTGACAGATGGATCAGATCTGCAGTGATGCAGATGTACTGGTCTGTCATGGTGAAGAGGGAGCTGAGCTCTAAGGCAAAGCTGTCGATTTAGCGGTCAATCTATGTTCCTACCCTCATCTATGGCCATGAACTTCAGGTAATGATGAAAGAATGAGATCATGAATACAAGCAGCTGAAATTAGCTTTCTCCGTAAGGTTGCTGGACTCACCCTTAGAGACAGGGTGAGGAACTCAGTCATCCAGGATAGGCTCAGAGTAGAGTTGCTGCTCCTCCTCATCAGAAAGAGCCTGTTGAGGTGGTTCATCTGATAAGATTTGCCTCATGAACGCCTCTCACTTGAGGTGTTTTGGGCACATCCCTCTAGGAGGGGACCCCAGGGCAGATGCAGGACACACTGGAGAGACAATGTCTCCCAGCTGGCCTGGGAATGCCTTGGTGTTCCCCCTGAAGAGTTGGAGGAGGTGGTTGGGGTGAGGAAGGTCTGGACTTTTCTGCTTGAACTGCTGCCTCTGTGACCAGGAACCCCAGAAAAAAAAAGGGTAGACAATAGGTGGATGGATTTTTTCCCCCTAATAGATTTACTTCTTTTTTAGTTTCATTGTGTAGGTCATAGGTCACATTAAAAAAAATCTTGGATGAATAAAACTTTTACTACCAAAACATTTTTTCTTAATGTAATTAGTCAGATTCATGGTGCTAGCTAGCAGCTAAAAGTTGTTCACCTTTAACATTTCTGTAATTAACTCAATTTAAGTCATATTTTGTATGTTTTTAGGTACAGTACTGCCAATCTACACAGGCTCAAGAGGAGATTTGAATGGAATTTAAAAAGGGAATTCTTCTAGTTCTCCAAGATACTGTTGGTTTAAGAGGCGTAGCAGCATGAACGCAGCCACAGCAGCTGCTCTGTTTTAAAATTTACAATAAAACAACAAGAAAACCATCAAGGCCATTGTAGTGCCGATGCAGGGTCACCAGAATCATCTGCTATGCAAATAGCAGCACAAAGAAGATCTTTCAAAGATAAAAAAACATATTTGATGGTGTGATATTAAAGCAGTTTCAGCAGAAAGAGGGCAGGATAACCTTAAACTTGATATCCGTGAACAAATGCGCACAATGGAACATGACTGTGAGCTGCAACTGAAGAGTATGAGGGCAAAGTGAGAGAAACTGGAAAGTGAATTTCAAAAAAATAAATAAATAAATAAAAAAAAATGTGTGCCTCCATCTGTGGGTGCTAGCAAGAGAGAGGAACTTGGAGGCCAGTTTGACCCATATTCCATTAAACCGCCCACTCTGGCTGTGCACTGTATTGGCAGACGCGGCTGCTGCTCGGAGAGTGAAAGCTGTGATTAAGCCATTGCTATTGGACGGGTGAAGAAAGCTGAGGAGAGGGCAGCGTGAGAAAAACACATCATAATCAATACTGTCATCTTCGCCCATCTTTATTCATTCTTCGGTGCTTTTCTCTGAGTGCTGCACAGAGTGCTGCCGCCTTACAAGTTGTTTCAGTCGACTTCAAATGGCCCGACTCCCTTTTGTTTTTGACTTTCGTCTCATTTGGTGGTTTTTACAAGCAAGAAAGGACTGGATGGAGCGTGCAGGGGTCAGCAGATTGGGCATGTGGATGGGTCGAACTTCAGCTTTGTTATTTTGAAATCGTTTCCAATGTGCAGGCCTGACGGTGATGTCAAAAGAAGCCTGATTTTTGGCTATACAGTTACAGTGAAAAAAAACCAGGTCTACAGCCGGTGCTTTATCTTTAGCCCAAAGTGACTTAAAACAAGCAAAATCTGCCTCAGTGCAAAGACCATCTTTAGAAAATCGAACAATGAAATAGTAATTTAGTTGGATTGTGAGATTACTTCAAAATGGCCATCATCCAAATTTCTAGTTGCTGGCTCACGGATCACCTGTGTGCCTATAAGGTAGCTCCATCCCTATGCTCCGCCAACATCAGCCAGCCAAGCTACATAAGAATGCACATGACCGTGACCGTGATACAAAGTCAGACTGGTGGCCAGTTGCGACCACATGTAAGAACAGAAGGTAAAAGCTTGTAGAGCATGCAGAAGAAAGCAGAAACCAGAGCATCTCCAGTGGCAAGAAGCCAAACATCTCCTGCTGGGGGCTGCATGTGAGTAACCACAGCTAGGTAATGTAAAGGGAGGCCTGCCTCCACCTGAAAACATGCTCAGGTTGGGCTTGAATCAAGAGCATTCGGTCACATAGACTGATTCTAAAGTCAGGAACCGATGGCTACATTAAACGCTTCACATACTGAAGACCTTTAGTTGAAGGGTCAGCAGATGATTGGGCATGAGGATAGGCTGAACTTCCGTCCGTCCGTCTGTCATCTACCGCTTCTCCGGGGGTCTGGGTCATGAAGGCAGCAGTTTGAGCAGAGAAGCCCAGACTTCTCTCCCCAGACACCTCCTCCAGCTTGGGTGGCAGCTGAAGGCAGAGACCAATCCACGGTTGGCTAAGTTGGCTCGTGGGTTGGGGTTGAACTTGAACTTATTTAATTTGAAATTGTCTCCACTGTGGGTGATGTCAGAGGAAACATGTTTAGTTGTACACTTGCAGCAAAAAATATAAAGCTGGTGTTCTAACTTTCATCTAGACTGACTTAAAACAACTTAAAATTGCCCTCAGTAGAAAGAGTTTAGAAGACAGAGCAATGGAAAGATAATTCAGTCTGATTGTAGGGTCAAGAACTGATGCACCTATAAGGCAGCTTCATCTCTGTGCTTCTCTATCATCATCCAACTGAGCTACATGACTGAATGGAAATGTTTAGAGAAGACACGGGTACAAAGTTTGATGTCCTATCACAGCCCATTTAAGAATAGGAGGAGGGAATGGTTTGGAGGATTCATAGTGAAAGAAGAGCAGCTCTTTCATATAAATCAAAGTACTTGCATTGGCAAGAAGTCAAACATCTCCCGCTGGGTTCTGCATGTAAATTTAAGCCAATTTCAGGTAGTGAAAAGACAGGTCCGCCTCCACTAGATGTCCATCATGAATTCATGTGTGAAACGGGCTCACAAGATGTGGTTGTCCACTGAAGAAACACTCAAGTGGGGGTCGAACTGTGACGTAAGGGTGGAGTGTGCAGACTACAGGAGATGCAGGATGGCAAAGAAAGAGCGAATTTAATGCTGAGAAGTCCTTACAAAATTTGAAAAAGTCATCATCATTCAAGGTTGCTTACAGAGAACCATGGGAGAACCGGAGGACACAAACGAGGGACAATTCATTTCAATTAAATTTTATTTATATAGCGCCAACAACAATGTGACAATGAGCAGAAGTGAAACAGGAGTATAAATACACTCAGGCTAATGACTAACGAGAAACAGGAGGGTGAGGAGCACAGCTGACAACAATCAGGGAATCAGGGCTGACAAGGACAGGAGGCAAAACCAAAAAAATGCAAAGGAAACAAAGCAAATAAATAAGTGTAAAATCAAACTACACTCAGAGACAAGGAGACTCAAGGACAACATACAGGAGAGACACAGAGAAGGCAGGAGAAACTCAGGAGACTAACTAAACCATCAGTATTTGATTTCTAAAACTTGAAACTAAAGAAACAGAACACAAACAGCTTAAAATACAATGATCAAACTTAAAACCCACAGTCTATGACACGAGCTGAGAGTATTGGGTCATGTATACTGAATCCAAAGTCAGGAACACATGTCTAGTGCTCCTCATACTGATGACTGAGCATCTGGATGGCTCAGCCCTTCATTTTTTGTTCTTTATTTTATTTTTTGCCTCTACGGACAGAGGTCAGCTTGGTCTCAGTGGAAGCCGATACGATGGGCCACAAACACAGTCCAGCTGCTGATAGTGCACTGATGTAGGAGGGGGTTTCGATAAGCTCTGTGTGTGATTAGAGCTTCCGAATTAGAGGACCACACCTGTGTAATGTCAAGTGACGTTTCATAATCAATCTATATGTGCTTCTCATCTGTGTCTGCAGAGCCATTGTTCCTGCATGCGGGCAAACTTGGTCTGGTCGTAAAGTCCACATTGCCTTAAAGTTTCAAACAGAGGTCTTTTTTTTTTTTTTTTACAAATACAAATAAATGTATCATTATTTGTTTATTTATTACTACTGATTGGACGGGTTAATGAGGCCATCAGATCAGAAGACAATCAAACGTGACTATCCAGAGGAAGTAGAAGTCATAACAAGGTTGAGGTTGTCCGGGCCTCAAGCTTAGTCTGGGCCTTGCTATCAGCCAGATGACCCATCTAATGGATAGTCATAGGGGATACGTGTGGAGGAAGGTGCAGGGTTCTGTTCGGCAACCCTCAGTCCTTGTCCACCATGAAAACCTCACCCCAAGAGCAGCACTAGCCATTGTCTGTGTGCTTCTGGATACCCAACACTCACACCTGGGGGTTCAATGTGTCCTGCCCCTGCTGCTGACCCCATTCTATCTGCTGCTCCTCCACACTGAACTGAGTCAGTTGAAGTGGTTCAAACATCTGACTATAATGACTTTTGGGAAGGCCTGGAGTTGGTAACTGGGGCATTTCATTAGAACGAGCAAAAGCAGTTGCTGTTGCCTATGTACAGTTGCTGCTGCATCTGCAAGCAGCTTTGCAACCCAACTCCGAACCAACAAAACCCCAACAATCAGATGATCCCCTATGAGCAAGCACTCAGGGACTGTGGGATGAGATCTTAGTAAGAGCTAAACACAAAGGTCTCAGTGGGATGCAAACCAGGATCTCCTGGCTGTTAAACTTGGAAAATGTGCCCTCGCCACCGCTCCAAACTCAGTATGAGATCTTTGGACATCTTTTAAATGTGGACATTATCTTTCAGAGGCCACCCACACATGGCCGGAGGTTAAACACTAAAGGACAGGAGGCGTAACAGCATGACGGGACCACAGCGTGTTGGCTGGAGAGAAGGAGGTCTGGGCATATCCGCTGCCCCTGCAAACCAGACCTGGTTTTACACTTCAAAAAGAAAAATGGAATAGACTGCCAGGATTTATTGCTTCGATAAAGAAAAAAAATCTATGACATCCCCAATAAAACTGACAACTTTAAACCGTCACATACGACGGTAGGGGAAGGGGTAAACATATTTGTTTTTTTCTATTTGAAAACGTCGATTTAGACACGAGGAGCAAAGCTTGGAGACGACGGCCCACACTGGCAGCACTTCAGTGTTAGATACAATACGACGGCATCAGCCTGCTTTGGCAGAACGTACG
>VUQH01090649.1:28074-39293 GCA_015106775.1 Etroplus canarensis
ATTATATAATATTATAATTATCATCTTCTTTCGGCTGCTCCTGTTAGGGGTCGCCACAGCCAATCATCTGCCTCCATCTCACCCTGTCCCTGCGTCCTCTTCCCTCTGCATGTCCTCCTTCATACATCCATCAACCTTCTCTGTGGTCTTTCTCTTCTCCTCCTGTCTGGCAGCTCCATCCTCAACCTCCTTTGTCCAATATGTCCACTATCCCTCCTCTGAACATGGCCTCCAGAGGGCCATTTTTAAACCAGAAAAAACCCTCTCATTAACCCTTGGCAAAGGTGATGAAGAAGGGACCTTCAACAGGGCCACGCTCGGGATTTATAATATTTCTAGACGTGTAAATTCACTAAAAGGACAAAAGCACTAGGTCAAAGCTCTTAATCACTGAATTCAGGTGTTTCATTCAGTCCTTTTGTCCACTAGTGAAAGAATGGGTCACTGAATTCAAGTGTGGTACTATAATAGTAGGAGACAGTTGGTTAACATCATAGTCCAGGGAGACTCCTGTCTGACCTCATCTGTCAACTGAGTAACAATAATATCTGACATTACAGAGTGAAACCCAACAATTCTCTTTGATCATGCATGTGGCATTATATTTAAATGAATGCTCACTTTACGTCAACTTAGTTTAATGAATTCTTTACTGTTCCAGCTGCTTTTTGCACATTTAATGTGAAGCCATTTATCAGCCACATTTTCTTTCTGACTGTTACGTCGTAGCAGACCGTCAGAGCAGCTGTAGAAACGTCACCTCTCAGATCCACAACGACGGTCTCCAGAACATGGTTATAGTAATTAAAGATCTGATCTTCACCGCTTCCTCGCTGCATGTTCATTCTGACCTAAATGACTGGGTGTTGCCTGATTTCCAAATGAAACATTAGTTTCACCTCGTGTCATGTTTAGTCTCCCTGTTCGGTTGAGTAGGAGTAAACAGCATTTGACCATCTTTAGAAATGAACAAAATAGATGGTGTCATGCATCTGCCCCAACATCCAACGCTGCTGCTGCTGCTGCTGAGGCGGGCAGGCTTCGCGAGCATCCACAAGTTCGGATTTTACAGACTGCTTGATTATTTCAGGCTATTCACTCTCCTGTCTGTCCAAAGAGACAATGTTTGCATGATTTTTCCTGGGCAACAATCAGCAGTCTGCATTGTTCATGCCTGAAGCCTGGAGACAGCACCCCTCCTTCCTACGCTCCAGTCGGTCCTCTACAAAACACCCGCTGACCTTTTGGTCCCAAGCTGCCAGGGGGAACGTTGGATAGATGGTCAGGCTAGGGGAGGGCAGGATGGTTGAGGTGGATGGATGGAGTAGGGGAGGGAGGATTAGGCCTCGTTCCCTCTCTTTTGTGTAAATATTTATGTCAGGGATGGTTTGAGCTTGGCACAAAACTAGTCTAGTTTCGAGTCTCCAGGCACCTGCTTGGTACAAGGAGCCGCACGCTCACCTGTGACACCTCTTTTTGACTATAAGCTGATGTATTTTCAGTGGAAAAACATTTCCACTGGGTCGTCTTAAATTTGTAATGTCTACAAGTATTATTATTGATTTTGACCAAAAACCTAGCTCTGACAAAGCATGCTGATAGTCATTTAAAGAGGGTAACTCAAGCAGGTTAGATGGCAAACAGAGTTTTTACTGAGATCTGGACGTCCCTCCAAAACTGATGAAAAGACGAGACTAAAACTGGTCAGGGAGGCTGCCGAAAGGCCTACAGCATCACTGAAGGAAGTTCTGCCAAGGACTGGTTGTGGGGACAGAAGCCCCACCTGGAGTGAGGGCATCTGGTGTAGAACCCATGCTGATTAATCCGCTGTGGCGACCCCTTGGGGGAAAATATAGTGGAGCGGCGAAAGGTAAATGGACTGGTGCTTATATAGTACTTTTCTACTCTGAGCACTCAAAGCACTTTTTACTACAGGCCTCAAACTACACAGTCAGTGTTTTATTTTATACCTTTAAGCAAATTCCCACAGCACATACATTCACACTCTGATGGATGCATCGGGAGCAATTACAAGTTTAGGACACTTCCGCATGTAGACTGGAGAGGACAGGGATCGAACTGCCAACCTTCCCGTCGGAAGGCGACCCGCTCCTCCTCCTGAGCCACAGCTGCCCCAGGTACTGTCTGTGTAACACGTGTCAACAGTCTCCTGTATTCTGTTTGGACTGTGTGATAGGGTCCTTTTCAGGGGCGGCAACGGCGTGGTGAGGACTTGTTTGGGAACCAGAGGGCTGCTGAGGGCTGCCGGCTCAAGACTTGCCTAGACCTGGACCTGGAGGCCATCCAAGACCCACCAGCTCAAGACCTGACCCTGGACCCACATGTGTGGAGGTGGACTAGAGGTGTCGGAGAGATGTCGGCTCACCCCCTGAGCATTGCCGAGGTGCCCTTGAGCAAGGCACCGAACCCCCTTTATTGCTCCCTGGCGCCTGTATTGTGCAGCCTTGCTCACTAACCTCCCCCACCACCACATGTTGCATGTAAAAAGAGTGTGTGTGTGTGTGTAACATCTAATAAAAAAATGCTTTGGTGATCTGGAATTTCCCCTTCTGAGGATAAATAAAGTTGTTTGTTTTGTTTGTTTATAAGGAAAAAAACCCAGGAATATCTAGTTCTAACCTCCTCCTCATCTCCTCTCCCCTAAATCTGCAGGTAACACTTTAAAAATGAGGAGTCAGGATTTTCCAAATTCCGGGCTACGAGTGTTTTCAGCAAAGTTCATTTCCCCCTGAGAATTCGGACTTGTGGAAATTCATTAATTACGCGATGCCTGGTTGTGTGGAACTGGTACTGCTCAAACAGACCGTAATATTTACTGTGAAACCCCCCAGTGGGACTAATGAAGTACAACCTGGAACTTGCCCAGATCTAAACACACACTCAACACGACTGGTTCTGCTCCCTGTGAATAAACTGCAAGGTAGGGAGGGCAGGGAAAGCTGGAGGTCAGCGCGTTTGAACGAGGGGGTGCTAATGCTTTATCTGCTCCCCCCATCTGTTACCGGGGGTTCCAGGATCCTGGCTCTCGGCGCTCTGCTGACACGTACTGTCTGCGCCGGCCCCTGACTGACAGCCGGCCTGTGAGGTGCGGAGAGAAGGGGATACAACGGAAAACACTTTAAAAGCTCAGATAGATTACAAGATAAGGAAGCGGCAACACTGGCGCAATTCTCCCACTGCTGGATTGCTTTCTCTCATCTCACTTTTGGCAGCTGCTCTTTGGAAACATTTCTTGTTATTTCTTCCCTGGTTTGAGTCCTCTTTCACCGCCTCCACTCTGCGCTTGGGTTTGGCACAAAATAACAGGACGTCTTTCTTAAGTAAACCTCAAGCGATAGCAACTAACAGCTCGAGTAATGCTACGTCTGTCGTTTAGCTCAGCTTTACACGATGAGGGTGATTTGTAGCGCTTCTTATCACGGGTTTACGCAGCACTGAAAAAATGCAGGATAAACGCGGCCTTTGTTTTATAGATGAGTTGATAAGAAGAACTGCGGGGCTGCTGAGAGTCCATTTGGCCGGTAATTTTATCCTCCTACAGGATCACACTTGCTTCGGTCCTCTTCTGTCCTGTAAACGAGCTGCTCATCACCTGGAGTTAGAGAACAATGACTCGGGAATATTTATGGCTCCAGAGCCAAATGTGCAAATGTAAAGTAAGCAACTTGCCTTAAATGGAGCGGGTGTGAGGTACTTGTTAGAACCAAAGATACTTTATTTATTAATTACTCAGCAATTTCTCCGCACTTGTATTGACACATTACATTTACGAGCGCACAAACAGAATTAAGGCACCTAGCCAATGAGGGGAAGGTGCAGGCGCCAGGGGGCACTGTCGGGGTCTGTTGCATTGCTCGGGGGGCACCTCGGCGGTGCTTGGGGGTGTAGGTCAACTCCTCTCTGAGCCTCTGGTGCCCCTCGTGTGGGTCTGTGGCGGGCCATGAATTGACCTCCAAGCTTCCTCCTCCACAGGCGAGTTTTGAGCCAGCGCCACTCAGCAGCCTTCTGGTTCCCAACCAGTCCCCAACAGACTGAGCTACTGCCACCCCCCACTTGTTAGAGATGGAAGTAGTTTAAAATAAAAGATCTTATCCTTTATTTTTGTGTTTTAGCATGATTTTTTATATAATTATGCATGTTTTTAGGTGTCCATACACGAGACAGCCGGCAATCCACCGCACACAGGAAGTCCGGCGAGGAGGCGAGTAGAACCTGAGGCAGAAGGTGGCTAGAAGAGCTGCAGAGATGGCGAGCCAGGAGGCTTCGGTTCGTGGTGGGCAGAGACTCAGACCTCTGCCCTCCTGCAGGGGATAACGTCCTCCCTCCCTAGTCCATAGAGAAAGGCCTCAGGCGCTCCCAGAGAAGCCCTGAAAGTCAGAGTTGTAGCTGACCCCGCTACATGTGGTGGATGCTGACTGGACACTTAGTTTGGACGTTTTTTGTCCCCTTTCAGTTATTACTTTGACGGCTGGTTTTATGGGGTTTTAGTGTGGATTTTCTGGTTTTTATTGTTGTCTTTTTGTAAATCGTGTTTTGAATTTTTTATCTTGCCCTTGGTCATTGCTTTTAGACTGCTCTCATAGCAGATTTTTAGTGACTATTTAGTGACAAGTGTTTCATTATTCTTAAATATCCTTTAGCTTGTATGTTTCCTACATTTTTGATGTCAGCAAGCCGGGTCCTGAGAGCAGCAGGTGGCGATCAAGGGGCTGTGGGCAGGGGTAAGGTAGCATGAATTTTTAGCCATCAAAATACGAGGAGGGGAAGGTGTCCAACCGAGGGAGATCGTCGGGGAGGTGATCTGCAGGGTTTGCTGGGTCACAGATTGCCACTCCAGCTGTGTTAAAAGAAGCATGGAACCCAGGTTAGGCTTGGAAGGACCCCGCTGGACCTCGCTGAAGGCATCTGGTAGCCTGGTGACTGCTCTCAACCCAAGTTTTAAAGAACGTTTATTTAGTGACAGATGATAAATTTACTTTTTTCTTTCTTAATAAGTAGTATGGGGGGGGGGATGAATGTGAATGCCCCTAAGGATGTCACCAGAACTGATACTTTTGGTACCTCTTCAGGTACTGAATGCAACTTGTATATCAAGTCACTGGTATGCACCACATACCGTGGCTGCAATTCTTCCAGAACTGATGGGGGTAGCATATGACTGCAAGTGTTCTAGTGGGTCCTTACATGCTAAAGAAGAAATAAACCCACAAATAGCAAAAACTACATGTAGAGGATGATGACTAGTGCAGCTGCTGGGATAACTCCACCCATAATAAGAAATGCGGTCTGCTGTCAGGTAGTGGTAGTCCTTTGCATTTGCATTTTGCAGATGACCAATGAGCGAGACGTTCCACCCTTGCCCAGCTGCTTGTGGGTTGACCATCTTGGGAAAAAACCCCATGCCCTCTGCATTGCGTGTGGTGTAAATGCACTTGTAAATGTAAATACACTTGACAGACCCCGACTTCTCCGAGCACTAGCATACAATGCCAAGGAGAATCCTAGAACACTGTGGCCTCAAAAGCTGACTCCCAGCTTTCTTACACCGCAGCTAAGCCCAGTGATAAGCCCAGTGATAAGCCCAGCTCAGCTGGCGCTTGCTTGGTGGGATATGGTCAAAGACCCAGAGGCAGAATTTCATCCTCTGCCCAGCCAGCTCCTCGACTCAAGCGCAGGATGAACATTCATCCCCATGACGTTTTCATTAAGAGAGAGACCTAACTGTTTGGTCACAGGCTGGACACAAGTTTGCTTCTGCAGTAAAGTTGGACATTTCAACATGGGAGTCTACTCACTTTTGGAGCTGGACTCTAGTGGACATTAAAGGACCGCAGTTTTTTTGCTTCATCTTTCAGCACTCATGGTTGCTCCTTGAATCCACCCTCTCATGTAAATACACTTGTGGCTCAAAAAGCCCAGAAATGGCTCCTGACAGTCTTTTGGTGTGCATGGGGCCCCTCAGCTCCTGCTTGAGTAAACAAGCAGCTGTGGGGCCCGATCAGGACGGTCCCACGCTGACAGCAGCCAATAAAATATACCGTGGATCGATTTGACGTAAATTAAGATGTTGTCATTGGCCTTTTCAATTGATAGCTAGCTGTTATGTTAGCCACAACTAGCAGGGTAATAAACCAAAACACGTAGATGATTTATTAAACGTTAGATTCAAAAGAATTAGAGATTCAAGTTTGAGACGACACTGGCCAGAGGATTTAAACAGCATTCAGCCGAGAAAGGCTTTCCTTTCCTGCTCTTTGAAGGCGACACCACTTGAACCATCTCAGGATTCAAGGATCTGAAGCATATTTTAGAATGACTGGCAGTGATCCGCATGTGAAAAAAGCTTTTAGATTAGGCTGGGTATAAGGGCCAGTGTAGTGGACTGAACAGACGGATGCCGCTGACCTACACGTTCTTGGATTCATGCATGGGTTGATGGACTTGGACAAGTTTCCCCAGACAAAAGACTGAGCAACTTTTCTTTCCGACCTGTGAACTTCACCAGTCAGTCGAGTTTACATTACTGTAGGGTTGATTTGAGGGTAAGATAAGGACATTAAAGCAATGGGTTTCCCTGCTCTGAAATGTTGATTTTGGTGTGTTATAATGTTATCAATCTTAAGAATTTGAAATTGTAATTTGATGCAGTACAAAGAGTAACATACCGGTTCTGTGAGCTCAAATGCTGTTACTGATAATGCCGCACATCTGTCTCCACGTCCTCTTGCTCCTGCCCATTATATCAACGCGTGCTTATGATTTAAATGATGAGGTACTTTTTTATTTGGATTCACTGATTGAGCACTTTGTACGTTAGTGCTGATATGATCCATCGGGCTTGCTGTGACAGAGATGCCACTGTGTTAAGCCTTTTCCAAAAGCTCCAGAGAAGTTAATGTCTGCTCCAACTTTCAAATCTTTCAGGTCAAGAGTCAAAGCTTTTCTTTGGTCTCCTGAAAATTTGTCACACTCCATCTTTAGCCCACACACTTGCCTTTATTTTCTTCTCATCTCAGTGCCTTTTTATTTCTTATGTGAAGCACTCTGATGGAATGCTTTCTGTTCAGGCGGTGAAAGTGTGAAAAAGATGGCTGACAAAGGCCCTCTGGTGCAGGCGGCGAATGGAGGAACCGTTTTAGCTGCACTTCCAATGGATGAATGCTTGAGCACGGGGGGTAGAGCTGTGGTTCACAGCACCGACCTGCTGCTGCGTCCATTTTTCTTTTCTTTTCGCGTCTCCTAATACTTGAACTTAAATACCGCCACCATTATTCTCTCAAGGTGTGAACTAAATGCACAGGAAAGTCAGAGCACTGTGACTTATTCATCAGTTCTTGACACTTTGTCCCACAGGTGGAGGCCTAATGCATGCACATTTACGATAAATGGCACTTAGAGTCTGGGTGAAGCTTTTTTTAAGCAACATGAGCACATTAGAGCTGAGATGGACAGACGTAACCATCAACTACAGGAGAGGCTTTATTCACGGAACGTTCCTTTCGCTTTTTCCTGCCAAACTGGTCATCAAAAATGCCTGCAGCAATACAGCTTTCAGTTTAAATTAAAACCAGGTGGTGTATAGTACTGTGCAACATTATAATTCACTCAGATAATGGGAAAATAGCTGCAACAATCGATTGAAACGTGCAAACATAAATGGAAATGCCGAACATAAGACAAAAACAGAGTTTGAACAATTCTAAGCAGCTTGTAAGGCAGCATTTGGTCTGAGCTCCTTTATTCTTCAACACAGCCTGAACTCTCTGAGCCAAGCTTTCTGTCGTCTCTTTAAGTCGTCTTCAGGAATAGTTCTCCAGGCTTCTTGAAGGACATTCCAAATCCCTGCCTTTTGTTCTGTTCTCTGTCAACATGATCCCACACTGCTTCAGTAACACTGAAGTCTGGGCTCTGGGAAGGCCAGTCCATGACTGATAGTGTTCCATTGTGTGTTTTTCTATCCAGGTAGGCATCTACTGCATTGGCAGTGTGTTTGGGATCACTGTCATGCTGAAACATGAAGCTGCTGCCAAAAAGACGTATTCAAGATGGTATTTTCTGTTGGATTGAAATCTTTGCTGGATTAAAGACATGACTTTCAGAGACTTTTCATCTGCAGTAGATAGTTTTTTTGGTCAGCATTGGTCATTTGTTACAGATTTTATGCTGGATGCCCTTCATGATCCCATTGTGGTAGGGTCTTGTGTCTTTTGCATGTGAGACAAATGTGAAAACCACTATTCCTGACTGCCGGCTCTAAATAACAACAGTGGGAGCTGCCAAAATGTAGATTTGGTGGTTGGTGCATCCATCCTGTATCTCCGGGCGCTAGCCTCCAGCTTCCCGCTGGAAACATTGAGCAAACCTCAGCCGCCTGTGTTCAGTTAGAGCGAAGCGCTCTGCAGAGATTCATGCAGTGTCAGATATCACCCAGTCTCATCTTTCAGTCCTGCCCTGTGACCTGCAGCCGAAGGCCCGACGACACACAGAAGAAAGGAGAGCTGATTACAGCTTCATCCATCACTGAGCCATTCACAAAACAGAAACCAGATGACCTCTGCAGTTTCACTGAAAAGAAGAAACCCAAGGCGATGCTGAAAGCCGCCGCATTACATCACCACTCAGCAACGCTCAGTCCAAGAAGGAATAATTCACTTCAGTACGTCTGTTTCTCCAGATGAAGTCCTGCTGTAATACATCAGTCCTTACCTCCTCCTCCTGTCAGGGTGCTCGCACCTTTGACCCCACATCTTCCACCCCTTGATTTACAGGAAATGCCTGTTGCCGTACGGAGAAGCTTCCTCTGCTGAATGATTAAAATGCAGCAATGTGAAACACAAGCAGACGCAGAGCAAATCCAGTTTGGGCAGCAGAAATGAAATGGTTCCCATTCCCACACTGGGAGCAGACTGCATGGCCTCAGCTGGTCCTTATTGCGGTTTACATTCACTGCTTTGGATGGTTCTGCTGGAGACGAGCTCGCTGAGGCACTTTGGGTCGCCTCGGTCCATCTGTCCATCCATCTGTCAGGCAGGAGACTGACTGTCCTAAAACAAGTTTTAGGAAACTTGAGGCAGCGATGAGTTGAAGTGGGAGGGCAGAGATTCTGAAAATGAGCCCTCCATTGCAGAACATCTCCAAGCATCTGTCTGTCCTGGCCCCAGGGTCTTCTGTGGTTTTGAGTTCTTAGTTTAGGTTTCCATTTAGGCGGATTTATATTGTGGTGTTTAAAGTTTAAAGTCATCTTATTCTATTGTCACTTGCTTCTTTGTAATAGTTCATAAATCATTTCTGAAAATGTCCTTTAATGTGACCTTTAACCTCAACAATTCAGCTGAAAAAGAAATTAATCTGTCAGAGGGAAAATATAAAAAATAAAATGTACAATAAGCTGGTTGCATAAGTGTGCACACCCTAAAACTAATACTTTGTTGAAGCATCTTTTGCTTTGATTCCAGCATTCAGTCTTTTTGGGTAGGAGACATCTGGAATTGGCAATATTTGCCCACTCTTAGTTGCCAAAGCGTTCCAAATCTGTCAGAGTGTGAGGGCTTCTCTTGTGCACAGCCCTCTTCAGGTCACCGCACAGGTCTTCACTTGGATTTAGGTCTGGGCTCTGGCTGGGTCATTCCAAAACTTTCATGTTCTTCCCCTGAAGCCACTCTTTGGTTGGTTTGGATGTATGTTTGGGGTCATTGTGGTGCTGCAAGTTGAAATTTCTCTTCAGCTTTCTAGCAGGCATCTGAAGGTTTTTGGCCAAAAATCACGAGTCCTTCCACCTTGACTGAAGCCCCAGTGCCAGCTGAAAAACACAAGCCCAAAGCCTCATGCTGCCTCCACCGTGCTTCACTGTGGGTATGGGGTTCTTCTGGTGATGTGCAGTGATCTTTTTTGCAACACCTTTTTTTCAACAAAGAGTTTTAGGATATGCAAACTTAACATCCAGCTTATTGTACATTTTTATTTTGTATAGAAATAAATCCCGGTATTCTAACAGTGGTGTGTAGAGTTTCTATATCCACTGTAGAAAGTGTTCTAGTCTTATGCCCATTCACATGCATTTGCATAGAGTTTCTTTATGTCACGCACACACATCAGTGAACACATCAGCAGCTTGTTTTTGGAGAACAATATTCAGGTTTCATCATTAAAACAGTAAAATCGGATGCCTGTTACAATGAAGTGCATTTAAAGCTGTTTTTATAAACATTTAGGAGTTTGTGGAGTTTATTAGTGACAGCTTTTCCTTTCAAACGCAGAGCATCAGTAATACTTGTTAGCAGGCAGGAAACATCAGTGTTTTGAGAGGACGTCATGTTTCAGGACAGTTCAGAGCAGAAGAGACGCCTCATGTCTCCAGGCTGTAGAACAGAAGCTGAACGAGGTTGGTGAAACCTGGTGGCAATGTCTGAGCAGACTGCTCCTCCTCACTGAAGACGCTTGGCTGTGTTTGGACCAGCAGATGTTTCCTGATGACGCTTCACGTTCAGGTTGATGAGCTGCAGGTATGCGGCAGGAGCGGAAACACCGCTGGGATTTGGACTCTTTATACTCTCAGCCAATTAGGACTAAGCACCGTGAGAAGGCTTTGTTTGAGCATTGGTAGCAGGGGGACACATTAACTCTGTGGGGGTCCTACCACAGGAAATTTCGATTGTGAGACATTCGGTCTCCTGCGTTCTGGTGAAATTTTATCCTCCAGAATAAAAATAAAATAGAAAGCAAACAGCAGGAGTTCTGAGTTTTCCCCTGCAGAGATGAAACTGATACAGACCACTGTACTGTGCTGTTCTCGTTGTTTGGTCCACATGTGGGGTCAGAGTATAAAGAGGTGATTCATATCTGTCTGCTTTCAGGCTTGTTTAATGTCTTCTCTTTGGGGAAATGAATCTTTCAAAACATTCATCTTTTTAATCATGCAGGTATTGTACAAGCTCACATATATATCATAAAGATTTCTGTAACAACTAGAAAGACACCTTAACCTCCTGAGACCCTGCATCATCATATGGGGACATTACAGCTGGATTGTCTGCACCTTACTCGATATATGTCCAAAAGTATTGGGTCACAGCTCTTAATGATTGAATCCAGGTGTTTGATTCAGTCCCATTAAAGCCAGCAGCTAGCTGAGTGAAAGAATAGGTGGTTCTAAAAAGCTCCCTGAATTCCAGCGTGGTACTGTAATAGGATGCCACTAC
>VUQH01090649.1:39313-51604 GCA_015106775.1 Etroplus canarensis
TGTGGTCTTTCTCTTCTCCTCCTGTCTGGCAGCTCCATCCTCAACGTCCTTTGTCCAATATGTCCACTATCCTTCCTCTGAACATGTCCAAACCATCTCAGCCTGAGCTGTCCCTCTCATGGACCCACTTCTAATCTTGTCCATCTTGGCCACCCCCAGGGAAAATCTTAACATCTTCGGCTCTGCCACCTCCAGCTCCACCTCCAGGTCCACCTCCAGCTCCACCTCCTGTCTTTGTGTCGGTGCCCCCGCCTCCAAACCATACATCATAGCAGCACCCACTCCACCCTGCCTGTACTCTCTTCATCTGTCAATCTGTCCATCACCACTGAACAAGAAGGGGCTCAGAGCTGATCCCTGATGTAATCCCATGCCCAAATAAACATTACAAATAATAATTAATAAAATAGCCGACGTGTTAGAGATATGTTGCAAAACATCAGAAAAATATTAACATAACAGCTGAAAATGTTGATGATGATGATTGTTATTACCTGTGTTCTGGCCAACAGCAGCTGTTGAAAACCTTCCACCTCTTTACTGTCATCTGCTGCCCTCTCCTGGAGAGACGAGAGAAAAACAACCAGCACTCAGGATCAGCGAGAGACCGTTCATGTTCAGCAGAGATTTATTTTTCTCATATAGGATCAAATATCCAGAGAAGAGCAGATCCTCAGACTGAGCTGTGACTCCAACCCCGGTCATGTTTTCCATCACGCCGGCTGTGGAGCTCACCATGAGGACGCTGAGCATCATGTCGTAGTTGTTGATGAGGAAGATGAGCTGGTCTCTTCTGGAGGGAAACTCTGCCGCCATCTTCAGCACAAAGTTCTCTACCTCAATCTGAAAGACAAACATTCACATGTTGTATTAAATCACTGAAGACCATTTCAGTTTCGGAGCGTAACGATTAAACCTGATCCACACAGACCCTCACGGTTCACAGGTGATGTAATGTGAGAAGTACAGAATGAAAGCGATAACTTTTCTTCTCATTGGTTGGCTGGATTGCACAAATGAATGAAGAACAGTAAGTGGGTAATACTGCAAATAGACCTCTGAGTTTTCAAGCGGGAGATAATGCTGGTGACCCAGTTACTGCCCTATTATCGCCCACGAGGATCCAACACTACATCTACGCCATGGAGCTCGTTCTTCACCGGCCCAAACTTACATTAAGACATTATTATGCTGGAACTAAACCTACTGCCCCCTGCAGTGCAGTGGTTTGCACAGTCACCTTGCGAGCACAAGGTCCCTGGTTCAAGTCCAGGTGGGGACACAAGCCCCTCTCACCATTGAGGGTTGCGTCAGGAAGGGCATCCGGCATAAAACCTCTGCCAAATTAGCAATGTGGATTAATCCACTGTGGCGACCCCTTGAGGAGAATACGAGGGAGCAGCAGAATGTCTGTGCCATAAATAAACCTAATGGCAGCACTGATGTGTAGGTGACAGAGGAGCACACGCTCGAAAAGTGCCCGTAAAACTGTGAATCGTGGAAGGACAGATGGATGATGGTGTGTGTGTGTGTGTGTGTGTGTGTGTGTGTGTGTGTGTTACCTGCAGCTGTCCCAGCAGAGCGTTGGTCCTCTCGTTGGGGAACGTCTGGTTGATGCTGACGATGGCTGAAGAGAACTCTGCGTAACGCCGAGTGATCTGAGATCAAACACACACTCACTGCACTGAGCTTGAAACAAACATGCACAGTGTTGTGCTGTGTGTGTGTGAGTGTGTGTGTGTGTGAGTGTGTGCATACGTAGTGTGGTCTGGTGTCCAGTACTCCCAGTTTCTGAGGGTCAGTGTTTCTGATGCTGTTGATGTTCATCTCCAGAATCAGTTCAAACCTCGGCCACAGCAGCTCCAGCACTGCTTCCCAGTACCTGACACACAGCGTCAAGAACATCTTCAGCATTAATCAGAACCTTCATGACCTCCTGATAGAGCTGCGATGACCTGCAGCGATCAAAGGAGCTTCATCATCAGCTCGCTGCCTACACCTGTCCTGGTTAGGTTCTTTCTGACATTCAGCAGCAGCTGTTGTCACAGGAGGACGCTGCTGAAAACAGAGGAGCATTTAGCAGCTGAAGACCCAGATATGTACCTCCAGAGGAGGCGGAGACCTGTTGTTGACCTTAAAGAGTCAACAACAGACACAAGCACGACTCTGCTGGCAGGTTGCTAACAAATTCAGTACACTGACTTAAATCCTTGCTGATTCTGTTTTTGCTGCACACAAGCAGAGCAGGAAAAAAAAAATCACCTGCTACACATTTTACAAAGTGTAAGATGCATTTTAAACTGCGAACGTCCTCTCTAAGTTCTTGTTTTAAATACTTTATAACATCGTTTAAGGATGCACTGACCTGATGTTTGGATTGGACATCAGTTTAAACATTTTAAAGAGTACAGCAACAATAACAGAGAAGAACTTTGAGCCTCCGGTGCAGAAATACGAGAACGAGTAAGAGAGAGCAGCAGTGACTTCAGAGGAGGAGACACTGACTTGTCCAGAGCAGGGATGGTCCTCTTGGCCGTGATGGCTCTGAACCTGAGGATGATGTGGATGCACAGGAAGATGGCGATGCTGTCGTAGCAGTCGGACACGTAGGTGGACATGCTCTTCTGCAGGAGGACACACAGAGAGCAGGACTGACTGTGGCGCCACGCTGTAAAAACTAGCTTTGAGTTTTAATACAGAGACTATTTATTAAAAATGTTCCACCAATTTGTTTTTGTAACATCTTGTTCTTGCACACACTCATCTGCCTTTCAAATAAGTTCCTCATCGTTGAGGGACAATAAAAAAAATCATTCCAGGAGGCAGCGAATAACACTTTCTGACATGCAGGCGTCTTCAGACCCTGAGCGTTTGCTGCAGGGACAGCCTCCACTGAAGCCAAGCAGGTGCTGATCTGTATCGAAGGCTCATGACTCTGCACAGCAGTTTAAACCACCAACATACGCCTTTCTCCTCGGCACCTCATCTGTCAACACACATTTTAAACAGCTGCTGGTTCAAATCTCATCTTCATGAACTGAAATGTTTCCGGGTTTTGCAGGACCCAACAGCAAACCACAGTTTCACCAACACTGTTCTCCTCTCTGCTGAGTTTAGGATCCTGTTTAGAGATTTACCGAGTGAGGAAACAGACCTGCGTATACGCTCACCGGCCACTTTATTAGGTACATCTTTAAAACCGCGTATGAATGCAAATATTTAAGGAACCAATCGTAAGGCAGCAACTCGGTGCATTTAGGCATGTAAAGACAACCTGCTGAAGTTCAAACTGAGCATGAAAATGGGGATGAAAGGTGATTTCAGAGACTCTGAACGTAGCATGATTGTTGGTGCCAGACAGGCTGGTTTGAGCGTTTGTGATTTTCACACATAAACGTCTCTAGGGTCCGAAAAAGAGAAAATATCCAGTGAGCGGCAGTTCTCAGACGTCAGAGGACAATGACCAGACTGCTTTCAGCTGACAGGAAGGCAACAGGAACCCAAGGCACGCAGAAGAGCATCTCTGAATAAGCAAACGTGAAGCAGACGGGCCACAGCAGCAGACGACCACGCCGGGTGCCGCTCCTGTCAGCTAAGAACAGGAAACCGCGGCTACAATTCGCACTGGCTCGGCAACGTTGGACAACAAATGATCGGAAAAACGTTGCCTGGTCTGAGTCTCGATTTCTGCTGCGACTTTCATGTGCTAGGGCCAGTTATAATGTTAATATATACAATGTTTCCAGCACCTTGTTGACTGTACGCCATGAAGCATTAATGCAACTCTGAAGGCCAAAGGGTCCAACCCAGTGCTAGCAAGGTGTACCTAATAAAGTGCTTTGCTCTACTTTCTTCTCTCTCCCCTCACCACCAACCGAATCCCTGAGTCTGGTTCTGTTGGAGGTCTCTCCCTGTTAAAAGGGAGTTCTTCCTTCCCACAGTCACCAAGTGCTGCTCATAAGGGATGGTCTGACTGTTGGGGTTTTCTATCCAATACTTGTGGGTTCTTTACCTTACAGTGTGAAGCACTGAGGAGGAGGCGCTCTTACCAGGAACATGCTGAGTGTTTTTCCCATGATGCTGTTGAAGAGGTCGAGGGCGGAGTTTCCTGCCACCATGAAGAAGTCAGACAGGAAGAGGTATTCTCTGCAGCCGTTGTCCAGCAGAGCGTAGTGCTGGCTGCGAAACAGCGTCTCATAGGGATACTACAGGAGAGAGCGAGAATTACAACTCAGAATAATGACTGACCGACGCTCAAACGGTAATGACTGGTCAATCACAAGATAGGCCGTCCTAAAGTACACGCTGCTTATCGTCCTTTTTGGGTCTAATGAAACCATTATTTACTTAATTAACACTCTGCTGTATTCAGTAACATTTGGAACCACTGACTGAGACCGTGAACTCATCAGTAAAGTGTTTACCGACATGAGCAGTGGGCTCATTTTCTCATAAACTTGCTTTTACAATCAGGAGTCGCCCCCTTCTGGCCAACAGAAATAATGCACCTTTAAGGTACGTCACTTTTGGCTTCACTTTTCAGACCTGGAAGCTGAAAGCTGGGGGCGGCAGTGGCTCAGTGCGACAGTGAATGGTTGGGAACCAGAGGGCTGCTGATGTGGCGCTGGCTTGACTCCCCCCTGTGACAGCCAGAGGCTCGAGGAGGCTCGAGCCACCCCATAAAGTGCATCATCCTAAAATAATTCAAACTTCTAATTAAAGGTCAGTGTGAGGCAGTAAATCCTGTTTGTTCTCAAAGTGAGCATCATCTTTACTGGATACAGTGTTACAGAGGTTTATCCTGATGTTATGTCTTCTGTAACTCATTAGGGGGCACTGATTTCTCCACAAATGCACTACCGCATCTCAAACATCAGAAGATCATTAAAAAAAAAGTTCATTTTTTCATAATTTAACTAAAAAGCTTTCATATTCTATACTCACTGCACATAACGGGAAATATTTCAAACCTTTATGTGTTTACATTTTTATGATTTTAGCTTAGAGCTCATTAAATGTTACTATTCACGCAACACAAAGGAGGACTGACTGATCATCAACACCCTCCACAAGGAGCCTCAGAAGGTCATTGCTGAGAAGGCTGGCTGTATCACAGAATATTAATGCAAAGTTAACTTGAAGGGACAAGTGTGGTGTGAGAAGGTGTACAAGCAACAGCGACGGCCAAACCATCTTCCAAGAGATTTTAGAGCACTGGATGCATCCATCTGCTGACAAGCTTTATGGAGATGCCGATTTCCTTCTCCAGGAGGATTTAGCACCTGCCCACAGTGACAAAACTACCACCACATGGTGTGCTGACCATGCCATTACTGTGCTTGACTGACCAGCCAACTCGCCTGACCTGAACCCCACATAGAATCTATGAGAAACACCCAAGAAACACAGATGAGCCGGTTGCTGCTATCAAAGCAACCAGGGCTTCATTAAAACCTCAGCAGTGGCCCAGCTTGCAGCACCGCTAAGATTTTATGAGCTGTGGAACCCCATGGCCCACCAGCTGATGGTATGGCAACTGTGTCCCAGCACGAGGTTCTCTCCACAGTGGTGGAGCCGACTGAAAGGTTGCACGAGGTATTCCCGAGGACAAACCAATGACGCTACCCGAACTTGACCCTCTCTGCAGCGCCCTCAGCTGGTGTTGTATCACCATTAGAATCCTTTATTAATCCCGGGGGGGCAATTGCTTAATCTGTATGCCAGGTTGAAGATGCATCTGCTGCACGTTCAGCTGGTGAAGAAGTAGCGGGACAGGGAGCTGGAGCTTAAAAAACTGGAAGCAGACACAGATGGAGCCAGAGAGGTGGAGGTACACAGTTGGAAGAGGAGACAACCTGGGATGCAACAAACTGAACTGCAGCAAATTCTGTTGCTGCTGTACCGCAATCTGTCTCCATGACTGCCGTAGTAATTCTCTGTAAAGGAGTCCCAACCAGATACGGAACGTATAAATGAACATACTGTTCAGAGAAAGTTGGCATTTCTCTATTGTAAATCATTTTTTGATTGATTTTAGGATACATTTAAATAGTTTTACACTGTTTTTCATGAGCTGTAAGGAATAATCATAAAAACAAAAGACATGCTTGAAAGGCTTCACTTTACATGCAGTGAATATAAAATAGATAAAAGTTTATCTAGTGTCAGTTATTCTAGTTTTAGCGATGTACTGTGTGTCAGCTTCCTCCTACAGAAGCAGTTTGGGTCCTACGGCCCTTAATTTGCATCTGAACTGGACATTTTAACCATCGGCGAGGCCTCTCTCACCCTGCTGTCTCCTCTCTGAGCCGTGTGCGGAACCAGGATGGGCCCCTCCAGCTCGGCCGGACTCAGTATGGCCCCCCTCTGGCCCAGGGTGAAGATGGTGTTCCTGCTCTTCAGAGACGGTTTGGAGAAGAATCCTGCAGCAGCGAGTCAAGGAGCTGCAAACAGTCTGAGTTAGCAGGGCGTCAGAGGGTCACGTGACCCGACTCCTGCCGCCAGGCATCATGAATCATCAAATATCTGCGTGGCGCAGGGATCGTTATGTTCGATGTGTGACGCAGACACAAACACATACTCCTGCTGTACGCACAGCATGTGCGGTTTACTTTTAAGCCCCGACACTTCTGTGAGTTCGCGTCACTTGGATGTTTTCTGGCACTTTGCCCGCTCGACACTTCATTTACTCCAGCACAAAGTAACAGCTAATATAAGATGAATGTTCTGGAAACATGTTCTCGTCAGGACGCCTGCACGCCGGATTGACTGAGTCATGCTTCAGTACCTGTTTCTGTAGTTTCCAACAGCATCAAATTCTGTCCAAATGTTTGTGCTTCCACGTGTGAACGGTGAAGAGGCACCAAGAGACGTTAAAGGATATCTTTCTTGGCGGTGTCCTCCACTCCCATCAGGTCGTCTTTGTCTGCCACCTCCTCGTACTGAAGGACAAACAGCCACCACATCACGGGTCAGCCAAGAACCTCCAGTATTACGCAGTTTGGTGACAAACGAGCTCGCAGAGGTCACGACCTCACCGCTGACCCACTCACCTGCACTTTGAGCAGCCGCCCGCTGTACGACTTGAAGTAACTGTAGTAAATTTTGCTCATCGTGTCCACGTACTCGTCTCTGATCTCCTTTGCGACCGTTCTCTCGTTAGCCAGAAGAAACTGGTAGAAAAATCTGCAGTGAGAAGAACAGAAGGACTTCAGCAAATCGGGATTTTCATTTCATTAGTTTAACAAAATTAACTTCAATTTTAGAAACTGAAAGAAATACAAAGTTGCAGCCAGCTCCCCTCACATTCTCCTGCAACATAACTTGGCTACAGAAACATGAAAATGGCATCATTATTTCTGGAAAACACATAGACTGACACTCAAAATGACATTTAATCTCTCCATAGGGTTTGACTCTTCCTGATTCCAAAAGGTTCATACAATACGTGAAACGCCGCTTATGATTATGTGAGCGATGCAGCATTTATTCAGGGCTTTTTCTGCATGCAAAATGCTTTTTAAAGTTAGGTTTCATTTACTCAAGTATAAAATGCATCGTTTTCATTTATCAAACAGCCAGAATTAGCAGGAAAATTCACAGTAATGTAACACAGACACACTGCCTTCACGTTATGCAGACCAGCTGTGCTTCAGTGTGTGGGCGCCCCCCAGTGGCCCATTATGAGGTGGGAAAAACCTGATACTGTGAACATCAGCAGCGCTCACCTGTACTTCAGCAGAGTGTTCTGTGGGATCTGGTAGTTGGTCATTGGTTTCCTGAAGGAGTAAATCTTCTGAAGAATGAACTCTCTGATCTTTGACACCGCCTGAGGGGATAAGGTATGTTAATATCTATCCTTACATCGTCTGCTGCTTTTCTCAGCCCGGGTTGCAGGGGCAACAGCCTAAGGAGGGACACCCATCCTGAATGACCAAGCCCTAAGCAGAGCCCAGACACCCATCAGAGGGACCTCACGTCCACCAGTTTTAGCTGTGATCTTTTCTTTCCATCACTACCCACAGCTTGTGACTGTAGGTGAGGGCAGGAATGCAGATCGACCGGTAAGACAGCTTCACGTTCACACTCAGCTCTCTCTTCAACACAACAAACTGGTACAATCCAAAAAAGACCCCGAGATACTTAAACTCCGCCACTTTGGGCAGCAACTCTTTCCTAACCCCCAGTGGCGGGACGTGTCTGAGGCACCTCCTCAGACGCGTCCCGCCTCTCTCTCTCTCACCTTGAGTTTGAGGCGGTCGACGATGTCCTGGATGTCGGAGCAGGCCAGCGTCTCTCTGAAGCTCAGCTCTTTGGCGAAGTTGATCTTGTTGTTGAGCTCGTGGAGCTGCTCCAGAAACTCCTGCTCCGTCACGGGACTGTCCAGGATGGTGCTGCGAAAACACACAATAACCTTTCGCTTCTTCTGCTGGTTTACAGAACCAAAAAACTCAAAGCTGTTCAACTAACAACAAGCAGGAACTTCAGTCAGTGGAGAAGCAGAAAAACAGAAGAAGGAGATGATGAAGGCTTAAGAAGAAAGAAAGGAAGGCAGGAAGGTAGGAAGGAAGGAAGAAAGGAAGAGAAAGAGAGTGAAGAAGAAGGAGAGGAGAAGAAGAAGAACAGAGAAAAAGAGAGAAAAGAGAAATAGAAGAAGTGAGAAGAAGAAGAAGAAGATCAATATATTGAAGTCCAGCAGTACTGGGGTTAATCCCCTAATGGAGAAATTACCTGATCTCAGGCACACACACACACACACACACACACACACTACATGCAGCTGGGTGATACAGATGCACACACACACACAAACAGAGGTGAGAGAGAACGAGGCAGCCCGTTGCACTCAGGCGCCCGTTTTCCCCCCAGCCATCAGACTTACGAGATCATGGCTCCGGGCACCACCAGCTCGTCCACCAGCTGGCTGAGGTGGCTGCGTACGGCCTGTCTGTTCTTCAGCCGGACGTTCATGCTGACCGACTGCTGCTGCAGGGTCTGGATCTCACTGCTGATGGAGGACAGGTCGCTCTGGAAGCCGCTCAGCATGCCCTCCATACGCTGAACCCCCCCCCCAGACAGACAGTAAACCACAGCGTTAACATGAACTCATCACTCTGACACAATTAAAACCTGTCTTAATGATATTTTTAATGCCAATTTATTCTAATTATTTACTAATTGTACTGCCACTGATCAATGCTGTAATCTCATAGTCAGTGAATAAAATCCAGTTAAAGCTAAAAGTTAAACCCTGGCTTCCTGCCTGACAGATGCACGCCGCCCTGCAGTGGAGCACATGACGGCTTCTCGTCTTACCTCCAGTATGGAGTCGCAGGCGGTGATCTGGTTGTGCAGCTGAGCGATGTTCTGACTCTCTTTAATGTCTGAAGGATGAGCGCTCAGGAAACTTCACAGATCGTTGGTGTGGTGGTTTACACATTCGCCTTACAAACAAAAGGTCCCTGGTTCGATTCCAGGTGGTGACACAAGCCCCTCTCACCGTGGAGGGATGCGTTAGGAAGGGCAGCCGGCGTGTGTAAAGGTGAAGAAGCTCAGAGAGGTACGGCGTGGCAAGACCGTTTTAAAGATTTAAAAACAAACAAGAATTTTTAAATGGATTCTAAAATATACAGCCAGCCAACGGAGTAAAGGCAGGATAGGGGTTATGTGTTGCGTGTAACGGTTAAAAGTCGCACAGCGGCGTTTTGAAGCAGCTGCAGACATGAGAGCAACGACTGCTGACGCCGACATGAAGCGCGTAAAAGCAAGTTCAATATTTTTAGTTTATTTTTCACTGTTTTCTGGCATTTTATACTCAAATACAGTCGAGAGTTCAGTTCAAGACCGGTTAATGGGCTGAGACGCTTTTAGGCTTAATGTACCAGATGGTCCTCCTGAACAGACAATCTCTTTTGTAAATCCCTTATCAGAGATCTGCATCCTGCTTTAAGTATACGAGAGCTCGGCGTGCTGTCACACTGAGATGACTCCAACATTATTAAGCCGTACGAAGTGACAGTGTGAGCTCTAAGGCTGGCTGTGTTTCAAGAAATCAAAAAAGGAAACGGTCACATCATAAATTATCCTCAGTGCTGATTATGATATTTAAAGCTGTGAAGGATACAGTCTTTGATGGAGGCCTGTTCGATCCTCTGCAGCTCTGCCTCCACCTGTTTGGAGTACTGACGGAGGTCAACGCCCTGAAAACAGACGAGAGTAGAGACACTGCTGTCAGCACACCAACACACAACTCCAGACGAAAACATGCTGAGCGTTTACTTTGAAACAGGAAGCGTGTAGGAACAGATTCTTTCACACTAAAAGCATCTAACAAGCAACAAAACAGAAAAATTTGGTTTAACAGTTGAACTGCAGTAATATTTTAGTCGCTCTCTGTTAACTCTTTCAGTCCATCTCGCCCGATCAAATGTTTGTGTCTGAGCGCCCTCACCGTTTTGAGCGCCTCCTTCACGAGGTCGTCCTCCAGGTTGGCCTGAATGTGAGCTGCAGGGGAGCAAAGGGAACGAAGTTAACGACAAACACAAAGCGGCGTCCCTAAGAGACAGAGCAGCTCTCTGTCTCACGCGAGACTGTAACGTACAGCACCTCAGTGGAGCTTTAAAATGGAGAAGAAGAAGTGTTTCCTTACTGTCAACTTCATCCAAGATAAACTCATCGGTGGTGATGTCCAGCTCTCCCAGGTTCAGGTTGCCGATGTCTGCATCAGTCTTCTGAGGACAAACGTAAAATCACATGCAGGGGTGGGCTCAGCAGAAAGTTATGACTATCATAATGAACTGATTAATCAGTGGTGTTTTCCTGTTAATAAAACAGGGTGGAGAGGAAGCCTTCAGGCATCGAGTTTTGTCTGATTAACTCATGTTTTCATTCATTCATTTGGTCATTCAGGTCAATAAGAAAACAAATCTGTACCTACTCAACTCAGTGTACTTAAAATCTGTATTTTACATTAAATAAACAGGTACAATCATAGCATGCACTCACCAGCCACTTCATTAGGTACACCTATTAAACTGCTCACTAACACAACACAACAATCACCCAATCAAATGACTGCAAATGGATGCATTTAGGCATGCAGGTGTTCAAACTGAGCATCGGAATGGAGAGGAAAGGTGATTTAAGTGACTCTGAACGTGGCACGGTTGTCGGCGCCAGACTGGCTGCTCTGAGCATTTCAGAAACAGTTGATCTGCTGGGACTCTGCTGGCACAACCATCTCGAGGGTTTACAGAGAATGACGGCCGAACCTGGCTATTACAGGGCGAGAGGCAGGGTACGCCCTGGACAGGTTCCATCATAGGGCCAGCACAGAGACACAGACAAGCACACAATTTAGAATCTCAAATTAACCTAACCTTCCCGGGGGAATTTGAACCCAGGCCCTCCTGCTGTGAGGTGACAATTCTGCTGAGATATGCCAAGTTTTCAGCTAATAGCTCTTTGGGAATCATCCTGTTGGTGCAAAGATCCAGTTTTCTGCCTGTCAAACTGTGTTACCTTTGACATTTTTCACTGATTCAACAACATTAATAGGATCAAATGATGTCTTTTTGCAACATCCTGCGAGTAACAAACTATATAAAGATATCATTCAAACGTCTGTCTGTAATGAGCAGACGCCACACTGGTTCGTCTCCCATGTCTTTTTGATGTCTGAATGATTGACAGGTCAGTGAAAAGCAAAAAAACAATCCAGTGAAAACAGTCTGGTCCAAGGACAGGACAGAAGTTTTACGCCGGACTCCCTTCCTGACACAACCCTCCATGGTGAGAGGGGCTTGTGCCCCCACCTGGAATCGAACCAGGTACCTCTCGCTTGTAAGGTGAATGTGTAAACCGCTACACTACGGGGGGAAACCACTGGACTGAAAATGAGTGAAAAAGAAGCTGATGTGCAGAGAAAAGCTTTCACGGAGCTTCTGAAAGAATGAAGAACTCCTGATAAAAACCACTTTTAAAAAGTCACGATATTAAAAAACGAGGGCGAGATCAAGACTTTTGCACAGTACCCTATACTGAACCTGAGACCTGATATCATGTATGGTTTGGAGCTGGAGATGCGGAGATGTTCTCTGGGAGTGACCAGGATGGACAGGATCAGAAATGAGTTCATCAGAGGCTGAGATGGTCTGGACATGTTCACAGTAGGGATAGTGGATATATTGGACAAAGGATGTTGAAGATGGAGCTGCCAGGCAGGAGGAGAAGAGGAAGACCACAGAGAAGATTCATGGATAGAGTGAAGGAGGACATCCAGAGGGTTGGTGT
>VUQH01090650.1:0-37723 GCA_015106775.1 Etroplus canarensis
ACCTTCAGTTTCCAGCTTCAAAGTCATCATTCTGTCTGACACTCTCTTCACCTCCAGAACACTCTTCACATACTCTTCCTTCAAGATGACCCCTACTCCATTTCTCTTCCTACCTACACCATAGTAGAACAGTTTGAATCCACCTCCGATGTTCCTAGCCTTGCTTCCCCTCCACCTGGTTTGTTGCACACACAATATACTTACCTTCCTTCTCTCCATCATACCAGCCAGCTCTCTCCCTTTACCAGTCATAGTCCCTACATTTAAAGTCCCCACTCTCACCTCCACCCTCCTACCTTTCCTTCTCTCTCTCTGCCTCCTAACACGCTTTCCCCCTCTCCCCCTCCTTGGTCTTCGGCCAACAGTAGCATAGTTTCCACCGTCACCCTGTTAGCTAACGGCACCGGAGGCGGTCGTTGTTAACCCGGGCTGCGACCAATCCGGTATGGAAGTCGTGTTATGAATCCGCATATTTGATTTGGCAAAGTTTTTATGCCGGATGCCCTTCCTGCCGCGACCCTCACCATTTACCCGGGCTTGGGACCGGCACTAGGACTACACTGGCTTGTGGGCCCTTGTGGCTGGTTTAACAGTGCCTTCCAAACACCATCATATTTAAGTTATTTAAATGTTTTTTGTAGAACAATATACTGAAATACAATGCCCTTAAGTCATTCTTCACTTAAAGTCCTATGATCCATCCTCCAACCAGCCAATCCAAAATTTTATTTGATAAAATATTAAATAAACCAGATAAATCAAACCACAATAATACAAGGGAACAAAACCTCAAACAGCTTGTCAGTTTTTTCCGTCACTGCAGGCAAGGCCATACAAGCCGCACACAGCTTGGAAATCAGCTTACAAAAAGTACGACTGCTGCTTTTCTACGACTGCATGACATGTTTCTGAAATCTCTGACTCTGAAAAAATGATCGGCACCAGTTTATTACTGCAGTCTGTTGAGCTGTGGAACATCTGGTCACACTATATGGTATCCCAGCAGAGACAGAGAAATACCACACTGTAACTGTACATGACAAACCCCACTGTTATTTAATACAATGACATCACCAGATATCACCAAACTACATGTGGGTCAAAGAGTATGTTTGTGTGGGACTGTGTGAAACATGCTACTAATGGCGAGTGGTAGACTGAAATTCTAAATAAACTCAGGTTACAGTTTCATGTGAAGAAAAAAAAGTTTGTTTTCATTTTCTTATGATATAGTATTCTTATAATTATTCATTACATGTTTTATCTCAGCAGCTATTGCAACTAAATTGCTATTTCAGTTGCTGTTCTTCCTGCTAATCAGCGTTGCGTGTCAGTAGGGATGTCTCTATAGATTGGAAAATGCCTTTTTGAACTACATATTTCTCTTGAGATTCCTATTACAAGGCAACCAATCCAAGTGCATTACAATGGATGGAAATGCTGTGCAGTCCCACTTAAAGTGGGACATCTGGTCACCCTTAATATCACTAGATATCTTCTGAATTTGCATGTAGTTGCAGAAAGAACACAAATTATGGATAACGTTTTTGTGACTTGTTTCCAACTAAACATCTGCCCGCATGTCATCACAGTTAGATAAACAGGAGAAATCAGCAGCGAAAGCAAAGGATTGGTCACAGAAGAACACAGAAGGAGAGACTCTTCAAATCATCACCAAAGACCTCATTCGCAATCTCAGGTAGGCCAGCAGTCTCTGAGATCCTCTGTTTATCTGTGGGTTTGAAAAGCACAATGCAATATCTGGAAATGAAATCAGCCAAATTTAATTAAATACAAAGAGAGCCTGAAACGTGTGCTCTGCTCAGTAATAAACTCACTAATCGATTCCTGCAATTAAGGATATTTAGATTCCTATTATTACAGATGAGAGATGAATGTTAATATATCATGAAGGTGTTTACAACAGAGTGATTATGCTGAAACCCAAAACAACCCTGTGTCATCATGCCAGGATCCCCCGGAAGGATCCTTCAAGAGAATCCATCTTGCTTCCACCAGATGAGTTTGAGCGGATCACCTCAACATCCCGGGTTCTCCTGAAGGCGGAGAGAGAGGCCTTGAAACAGGCTTATCAGAGGAAGAAAGAAGAAGAGCTGGTAGGAAGCATGACTCTGGTAAAAAAAAAAAAAAAATTTGCTGACTTGTCTAACACAGTAAGCTTTTTAATTCTTTTTTGTGTGCATCTTATCCAGAAAGCAGCAGAGGAAAGGAAGCGTCAAATCTTTGAGGCAGAGCTGACCCGTAAGCAGAACCAGCCGCTGACTGAGCTGGAGATCGAAGCCCGGGAACGTGCACTGGAACTGGTGGAGCGAAGTAATGCTTTAAGAATGGAACAAGAAGATGCGATCAAAAAACTCAACCAGGTAGGAAGCAGCCACAGACATGTTAATGACAAATGTGTACATGCACATGATTACTAATATTTGTGTGTGTGTGTGTATTCCTCCAGCTGATTCTGGGTGCTCAGTGTCAAGCCACACGTGATGTCCAGATCCAGGAGAAGCAGCAAATCGAGAAAGAGTGGGCAGAGGAGGAGAGGCGTCTGGATGCCATGATGGAGGCAGAGCGCCGCAAAGCTTTGGAGACTGTGGAGAAGATTGATGAGCTGCGCAGACAGCAGAGGATCAGGTAAAAGGAGTAAAATCACAAACACAATCAAATTCTTTTCACAGATTGATTTTTACATTATCACTCTTATGCTGTTACTTGATGAATGGCTTCTCCTTTAAGGGAGCTCCTACAAAGCCACCTTCACCTTTTACTTTCTAATCATTAGGCTACTAATGAGCAGCGAAGGTGAAATAGGAGTACTGTTGCTGTGTGTGTTTTATATTTTAGAGGGAGGCAGCAAATTTATGATCAGATCCAGCAACGTCTAGAGGAGAAGCAGAAGCAGGATGACATGAAAGAGAAAGAGAGTCAGCAGATTCGAGAAGACCAAGAAAGAATGAACCTGGAGGATCTGAAGGTGCAGACACAGAAGGGAGATGCAAGACAGCAAACATGCTAAAACATGTGCAGTAAACATGTACCTCAGTCAGTTGTTGCTCTGACTGTTGTCTTCCTCCACAGGCCCTGGAGAAGAAGAGGATGGAGCAACAGCTTATGCAAGAGGAGATCATGCGCATCAATGCTGAGACCATGCGGGCAAAAGAACAGAGGATGGAAGAGGAGAAGCTGGCAGACATGAGAGCGACGGAGTATATCAAAACAAAACTGGTCAGATAAAAAGAAAATTATCTCCATAGACAGTCCACAGATAATCTGTTTTCCTAATGGATCACCAAAATATGTAATTCTTTTCTGATTGAGTGTATTTTTTTTTTAGTATTGATATTTCATTACACCTGCAGGAGCGGGAGGCTGAATATGAAGCAGAGCAAAGCCAAATCAAGAAGGAGAAGGAGTTGGAGATTGCTCGTTTGAGGGCCCTGCAAGAAAAAGCAAAAGACTACAAGGCTGAGCAGGCAGGAAATGCAGATACAAGACATAACAGATTTAAATACTGGAATAACATTTTCAGATGTGCTTAGTGACTTGAGCTTGTATTTCGGTGCGTTTGGAAGGATGAGATCCGTGCTCGCCGGAACCAAGAAGCAGCAGAGAGAGAATGGAGGAGAAAAGAGAGAGAGAGGGCTTTAAAGAAAGCCCAGGTGGAAGCGACGCTGAGGGCGGCTCACTCGGAGCAGCTTCACTGCAAAGAGCACAATCTGTCAATGGAGGCAGGACGGGAGAAGGCAGAGTTTGAGAGGCTGCTGAAGTAAGAAAGTCTATTTTTCAGTTTTTGAAAAAATCCAAACGCACTGCCTTAAAGTGCTCTCTGGTGTGTCTGCCTTTCTTCCCATAGGGTTCAACAGGAAGAAATAGCGAAAGAGAAGGAGCAAGAGGAGAAGCGGCGTCAAAAAGTGACGCGTCATGCACAGGCCATCAGACAGCAGATGAAGGAGCGAGAACTTTCAGCTATAGCTAAGCGCAGAGAGACCTTCAAGGAGGCTGATCAGTTGATTGAGGAAGCCCGGCAGAGACGTATGCGCCTTGATGAGATCAAAGAGAAGAAGCTCAAGGAGCTTAAGTGAGTATGAGCACTTTAATAGACATAACTGATACAGCACTATGTATTAAATTAATAAACCTCATGTGGGCCTCTTAATCTGCAGGGCTACAGGGATCTGTGAAAAATACTGCAGTCAAGTGGAAAGAAAAGCCCAGACCTGTATAAACTGACTGTCTCACAACTGGATTTGAATAGTGAGAAGCTCTCGTCTGGTACCTCCATCACATTTACAGTCTCATGTAATAGTTCCACCAAGGCTGAACAATCATCCAATTTCTGTCTTCTTAAGGTTAAATACTTCTACATTCACTAGTCACTTTTTTAGTTACATCTTGCTAGCATGGGGTTGAGCCCCCATTGCGCTTTCAGAACTGCCTTAATTCTTTGTGGCACCCCCTTCGACCTCTGGCATCAACAAGACATTTTTGACCAGAGAACTGCTGCTCACTGGATATTTTCTCTCATTCAGACCATCCTCTGAAAACTCAAGATAGTTGTGTGGGAAAATTTCAGTAGATCAGCAGAAATACTCAGTCTAGCTTACCTGGCATCAACAAGCATGCCACACTGAAATACATTTAAATCATCTTTTTTCCCCCATTCTGATAGTCTGTTAGAACTTCAGCAGGTCATCTTGACCATATCTACATGCCTAAATGTATTGATTTACAGCTATGTGATTGGCTGATTAGATATTTGTGTTAATGAGCAGATGAACTGGTGTACCTAAAAGAGTGGCCAGTGAGTGTATGTCTTTTAAGCAATTTCCCCCCTGGGATTAATAAAGTATTCTGATTCTGATTAATTTTTTGATACATTTGAATTATCTGAAAATGAAATCATGCCCTTAGAACCTGGAATCACAGTAATATTAGTTCAATGATTAAACAAGAAAAATAAATATATGGTGATGGCAGAACTTATCTGGATCAGATACTGTTTCTCTATATTCACTAAACACTACTGAATCTTTATTGTCTCAGCAATGAATTGGTATTGGTTCCAAGTTTCTACCCCTATATGGTGTGTGAGATTGGGCAAAATTTGGCATTATACATCATATCCCAAAAAATACAACGTTGAGCAATCTTTAAAAAAAATCCTGGAACCAGATAGTTAATTACTCTTAAGTTGGGCCAAGTCCCACTACCAGTATAGTTTTCATGCCAGTCTGTAACTTCTTGCGTAATCCTGCAAATAAACACAACAAACCAAAAACAAGACCTCCTTGGTCGAGGTAATATCATTTCAAGTACGTTAAAATATCAAAAAAATGTAACAATAAAGACAAATAATGTAAGGTTATGAACTTTCAAAAATTGGTAATTATACATTTGAGTAGTTAATGCTGATTTAAGATAATTTTTCTGTTTTACAAGTCTATTGGAAAAAAAAAGTCAACAGAATATATGACTTTGTTGACAGATCTCATAGACTGATTTCACAGGAGACTGGATACAATTTTTAGTTTTTATTTAGGCTAGTATTTCCCTTTCAATTAGGTCATATTCTTCCACTTATCAATGACAGATCCCCTTTATTATTAATATGCATGACAACAGAAAGGAATTCAACTTATGTTAGGGTTAGGATGACACTTTACACACACAGCTTAAAGCATGTAAGGAAGTTAAGTACATCAAGGTAAATAACAGGCTCTTATTTCAGACCATTCTTGACAAAGAACTGGATGTAAGGAGACCTAGTATATTTCTTCAACATAACCATCTAAACACACAACCTACAGGAGTGTTTATGGATCTAATCAAGCTGTCATTAGAACATCAAAAGTTCCACCAGCCTGTCTTTCTCTGCCTCCTTGTTTGTTCTTGCCACTAAGCATTAACAAAGGAGGTAACAAGACAGGGGAGGGAAGAGGATGGAGGTCAGAGAGGTGGGGTCTCCATCTAAAAGTTTTCAATTCTTCATGTTCACATCTGTACACCCAAAAAGAAAAAAAAGTAATGGTGACCGAGGGAAACACCACAACACCTGGCATACACGGACCTCAGCACGAGGAAGGTTCAGAGTAAATACATACACACGGTACGGTTATGGGCCCTGGAGTTTGGCTGCCGTGGTCCCGTCCTTGCACATACACAGATACAGTCTCACACAAGCACTGTACACAGCACAAGAGGTCACCTTAATACATGGAGCTAATGAAGGAGAGCTAATATCTAGATGGGTGGAGTGGAGTAGCCCAGTACGGGCTGGGGAAGAGGGGGTTAAAATTCTTATTCTGACCTGTAGGTCACACACACACATACACACACACAAACACACCCCCAGTCACACAGTGACATACGTCTGTATGCATTTAAAACTCCATAAAGCTACACGCCTGTGCAGAATATACTATCATTAGTGTTGCTAGCTATAGCCATTGAAATGGCAATATATGTTCAATATTATATGTAACCTTTTTTCCTCAGAATATACAACGATGAAATGCATTATACAGACAAACGAGACAATGTAAGCTGTTCACATGTTCAGTACATCAAACGTAAGAGCTCTTCTACATTAATTTCTTCATGAGTGCAAAATCCAATGCTCCTCCACCTACTTCAAAGGTTCATTGCTGAGCTTGAGCAAGTCCACTTCTTCATAAAGCAATAAAAAATGACATGAACAAAAACACAAAAAATATCTAAATAAGTAGTCATAAATATGGAATGTGGAAAACAAACATGTGGTCCAATTTCTTTCAAACAATACAAATAAAAGTCCTTCAATGCAGTTAAATGTTTGCTCTTAGAACATGACAACGCAATAAAAAAATAGTACTCAAAATGAGAGTGGGCTGTTGCTTGCTTGTGGCCCCTGTTGTGAGTAGAAGACCATGGGAAGCTGGTGAGGAACACAAATAAAGGGGGACAGATGGAAGGAAGGTGTTGGGTCAAGCTGTGGTAGGGTGGGGTAGGTCATTGCGCGTTCACATGCCATAACCGAAGCTGGGCTGTGGCGGCTGGCCGTAGCCTGGTGCTGCTGTGTAACCGTAGCCGTAGGCCTGCTGAGGAGGCACGGCCACATTGGGCCCTGCTGTGAGCATAAGCTGGGGTGTGCCTGCAAGAGAACACCAAAGTAATTAGTTAAAAGCAATGCAGCTGTAATTATATTGTCAAATCTGTCCTGTAGGTTATTTTTAAATGTCCCCGACTGTGGTGAAAACAGGTTTACAGCACAAATTTTGATGCGATGCGGACGTTTTACCGTAAACAATGGGTTGAGACTCTGTAGCCTGCTCTTCCTGTTTCCTCAGAGACTCGGAGGCTTCAAGTTTGTCCACCTGTGGAGCACACAACAACAGCGACCATGTCAGACTTCAGTTAAACTGCTGCTGAAGGGGCTCTTGTAGAGCAAGGGTTTGTAAAAACTGACCTCTGGGTTATTTCACTGGCTGACGGATGGGACCATTCCTGACAGGCGAAGACGATTACAGTCCAGATTTAAATAAAAACAGGCTGCAGGAGGCAGGCCTTTCTAAAGATGCTAAGAGGAGTAACTATAACTAGAGGACTACACTCTATACAGCTGTCTATCTGATACACATCCACTTACTGTAAAAAGAATTAAGGAACAAGCAGGGAGACGAAGAAAAACAGCTACTGGGTAATAATAATGGTCCCACCATCCAGCCACCCAAAACATCTACTCTTACATGTTGAAAAAGTTTGAGTATGTAGAGAACCAACCCTGCACCAGTGTTACACATCCATCTCTTTGCAGAACATGTCTACTATAAATCAGTATTCAATACTGTATTAACAATAAGGTTCGTAAACCTCCAGAAAATAGCAAGCAAAAGTAATTCACCTCAGGCTGAGATGGCAACATCAAAATGCTTATTTTGTCCAAATCCAGAACATATCATATGATATTAATTTCTGGTTGAGATGTGTTGTTGTGGAATTTACTTATTAAAATTTAAAGTAAACGAAAATAAAAATTATTTGCTTAACTGCAAGATTAAGTGAGTGCCTGGCTGTAACTGTAATCTAAACTATCAAAAGTCCGTGGAGGTTTTCACCATAATCTGTTGTCCCCTTTGTTTATCCAGTGGTTTGTTTTCTGTATTAACTGCCAATCACCAACACAAATACCAATCACCACCAATGATTAGTGGGAGTTTACAGGTTGTAAAATTTCCAAAGGCACTCATCTAGTCATTACACCTGGCCCTCATTAAAGCTGCAGCAGGAATAAACCTAGAAAAGTCATAAATAAAAGGATAAATATATACATACTAAAAGACAACCTCTCCTTCCTCCCACCAATCAAGAATGGGCATTAGTACATGCTTCTTATGTGCTAAAATTATGTCTGTTGATTTTTGGCTTCACATGTGACTAAAGTCTGCTCTTCCAGGTAAAAGCCTTCTGGGAACCCCCTGCATGCCCCTAAACACCCTTAATGATTAGAAGTCTTACTTGCTACTTTTTATAGTAGCCTGATCGAAAAAGACCCATAATTAGCCAAAGTCTTGTCACCAACTACATTTTCTAAAGGCTGTAAACAAAGCTCAGAGGATGTGATGGTGTCAAGTTCCCTCTTAGACTGCTTAAATTATTCATTGTGAAAGGATGCTAAAATCATGGTGCCTATCCCCATTTTAAGTCACTGCCTGAGTTCCTACAGCTCTGAGAATCAACTTGCCAAAGCGGCCAATTTTTTTATTGCTTTAGTATTCGCTAAGCAGCTCAGAGTGAGACAATGACAGCCAAAGGACAAAAGATAAAGCTAAAACAATTCAAAGAATTAAGTAGCCATCAGAAAGCTCAGTGCCCTTAGCTACACAAGTGTGACAGTGCTAAATAATGCATCGGGATAGATTTCCTCTTATGGTGGTTGTGGGATCAGTTCTCTACATACTGTCTGATTTACTAGACACAGTCTGGTTAAGCAGGCCGTTTCAAGAAAAGAGAGTGTTGTTTTATTTGAGAAGAGAGGGGTTTAGAGACATGCTGAAGCAGCAGTTTAGTCATTTTCTTCTTGAGGAGTGCATGAGAGAAAGACAGAGAAGCAGAGAGCCAAAAGTGGAGGGAGCGTGAACGAAAGGGTGGAGAGGGATGGTTTTGTACAGCCAGTTCAAGGTTTTCAGAAGCAGGCACAGCCAACAACGATGTCTCTTAGCCTGGCCTGAGTGCAGCTGATGCTACCAAGGGAGGGGGGAAATGCATGCTTGTTGCTCTACAAGTTCGCTATTTTTTCCCCAAAGGATATATCCAAACTACATAGTATTTGCCCTCACACACATAAGTGGCTTGTTGTTAGAAGAGACCAGAATTTGCAGCCACAACAAATACTCAGGGAGACATACTGTATAAAAATACACCCCTCTCAAATTGTTATGGTTTTTATTGCCTATGTCCTACAATAGCACTGAGATAAGTAAAGGCAGTCACTGAGAAAAATAATAGAATTAAAATAATGCCTCCATAGCTCCTCTATTACTAAAATTAGGTCTGACATTCAGCTGCAGTCTGTGCTCCACTGCAAATGCACAGAAAAATACCCTCACACACACTTGATATTAATATATAATTAAGAATTATTGTTGTCATGTCTAAAAAATCTCTTATGTCTACACTATGAAAGTATGCTTCCTGAAGTAATGTTTGCTTGGTTAGCAGTAGAGTGCAGCTGAGCAGTGTCACAAGACAGTAAAATATTAGAATTTATCTATAAATCTGGTAGAAAAGGACCTGACCACAGCAGGTGAGGGAGCTAAGCAGAGTGGCACTCTTCACCTACACCCAGGGAGAGCTGATGAGCATGCTGGCTTCAGTCAAGAGCTCAGTTGCACAACTGACTCAAGTACATGGACTGGCTTGCTTGTACTCGTTGAGAATTACCAAGATACTCTAACGCTACTTTTAGCTCGGTGAGGCAGATTGACGTTTATGTTGTTGTGTTCCTGTCAGCTGCAGGAGGTGACTGCTATCAAAAAAGCTTTAATTTGCCAAGTTAAGAGGCAATAATATAAGGACGTGTTACAGGCTGCATCCTGCTGCAACCAAGTAGCCAAATAAATGAGCAATTAATTACTTACTGCAGGTTTCAGTGAGACAAATTAGCTTTAAACTTAGCAAAAGTGTTTAACTGCTGGTAGCACAGTGCAAGCACATACAAAAAGCAAAGAAAACCATTCTGCAAATTAAAAACATTCTTTACACAAAGTATAATAACAGAGACTGTTAAAACGCAAAATTTCTCAGATGGTAAAGCCAATCAGCAATTATTATAAGTTGAATTATGAGATAGGCCTGTCCAATTCAATAATCAGTTCTGCATTTCCTGTCCTGAGGCAAAACCTAAGCAGTTACTGACACCAGCAAGCCAATCAGGGCTCTTGAGGGATGTGTGTGAAGAGCCCCGCTCTGGAGTCTTGTGGGTTGGTAGGTGGTGTAGTGGAGATGTGGAATTTACAGTCAGAAGCAGCAGAGTGACATGGGGAGGGGAGGGGAACATGCAGTTTATACTAATTTTACTCCTCCAAACTACAGGCTACAGGATAAGGGCGGGGGTCAAAAAGAATGATTAGAAAATGGATTCGACTTTCACCTTTTCCTTTATCGCATCAACCTGGAAAGGAAATTCAGAGAGGCAACTTAAGGAGGAAAAAACAAACGGGAGTCTCCCAAAATAGAAACTGACAGAGAGAGATAGCAAACAGAGGACTTGTCACTCAAAGAAGAAATACAAAAATCCTAAGATTGATGCGGGTAACTAATGCCACTTTTGATACAAATGCACACTTGAGATTAAACCTGCTACTGTGAATTTACACCACATTCCTTAGACTAGTGTAAAAAGTAAATCAAAGACGCTGACTAATAGGGGCTGCAGTAAGTATACATGATTCCTTTATTTAACTTGCTACAATAGCTTTGTATCTATAAGCGTATATGAAAAACTGAATTACTCTGAGGTTTTAATCAAAGACTGGAACATAAATGTATAAATGCTTCACTCAGGTCTGCAGTCTGAAAGCATCAGGGGGGTCGTTTTTATTCATTTCTGGGCTAAGTAACAGAGATAAATGGCATAATGAGTCAGACAGCAGTTATGAATCTCTTCTGTAACACATTTGTATGGAAAAGTAGCTTGAATAGATGGAAACCCAAATGAAAAGGAAAACACCAGTGATGACACATGGTGACAGAGATGCAAAGGAAGATGAGTATGAATGGAGGAAAGAATTGGCAGTACTGGGGGGGCTTTAACTGTGTGATACGGTTTATAGTCAAATAGTATTTGCAAACACATTTTAGCCACTGCTACTGTTTCTTGTAACAGATGGATGGAATAAGTGTTTGAAGGTTCAATTGAATATTTATTTCGTTCTGTGGTACACCCAAAGTGAATATGAGAAATTTCAGATATGATGGCCTTCCACAGAAAGCAGTTTGCAAAAACTATTTCACAAGTCTTACAACCTAACAGCAGAGGAAAAATCCACTCAAAACAGAGTTTATATTTTTCATCTACGTATTACCTTAATGCTGTAAAGGGAGCTATAGGATTGTCTCTACAGAGGCCTTCTCACAAAGCCATTTACTTTGTCCTGAGCCATTAGTCACCCTCGTTACCTGCTGCCAACCCACCTTAGTGAGATACTCCCTCATGACCTGGATGAAGTATGGCATGGAGAAATCCATGATGTTGTGTCGCCAGGCAGTCTCCAGAACCACGTCGGGTCGCAGCAGGTCATAGCACGTGAATAGACAGGCAGCAAAACACTCCTTCTTGTCTTCCTGCAGGAACCAAGCCAGGAGCTCTTCTGCCAGCTCGGTGTCTTTGGACTCTGATGCGTATTGCATGGCATCCTGCAGAAAAGAGAGCACAAGCACAGGTTAATAACCTGACACACATCTTTCATTTGGTTTCCAGGGTGAAATGTAACAGTTGGATTTACGTTAAAAAATGTGAATATGTCCCACAAGTTTTCTTATTTTAGTGACCATGCACCTTGTAGAGCTTGTCTTTCTTGCAGAGCTCGACACTCTGTTTCCAGCGGTTGTTGCCTTTAAAGAGATAGGCTGCGATCCTCCTGAATTCAATCAGCTCGTGCTTCTCTAGGCTCTGGGCGAGTGATATATTGTCGAAGTTGTCATAAGCGTCGATGGAAGTGCGAAGAGCCTGGGTAAAAGAAAGAGGATTTAAGCTAAAGCTGAAAATGGAACACTTATTCACTTATTCATTGAAAATGGAGAATAATAATAAAAACAAATGCAATGCAATTAAATGTGCTTTCTAGAATTAATGCTAAAGATTTTCTCTTGAGCTAACATCAAAAGCAGACAACAGCACACAATTTTTTATGATACACAACTGAAAAATTCCGATTCATACCGCATAGTCTTCCTCAATGATGAAGAGGTTGTTAAGTGCTTCGTTCACTGACTTGTTGTTGTGATTCTGGACAGATCTTAGGTAAGGTTTAACCAGAGGCAGCTGTTTCACCTGAACAAATAACCAGATTATATATTAATATAATTTAATATGATCAGTGTCACTGGCAGTATATCATTTTCAATCATAGATGTCTTCAATAGTATTCATCTTCATCTTTGCATTGAAACAAAGAAATATAATAGCTATGGTTAAAGAAAAGCATAATGGCCCAGGACCTTGCTGAAGAAGTTGACAGCACGTGTGTGATCCAGTCTTGGAGAGAGGACAATGAGTAGGTCATTCAGCAACAACGGTTTATACTCCAGATAAAACTGGATGGCCTTGTAGTATAGCTCCACATTGGCCACCTACAAGAAAAACATTATATTCAAGTTCAACAAATAATTTCTACTTCAAAAAAGGGGCAGCACTCTGTTTGCACTGCTTACAATAGCAGAACTTGTTACTACTAATCATATAGTTTTGTTGTTTACCTTGGTGACAATGTCTTTGAACTGGCTCTCCTTCCAGGCATCAGCTGGGTGATTCATCATGGTGATAATGGCGTTGTCATATTCCTCATACTTGTCATAGAGGAACACCAGTTCTGCCCAGAGGTGGGCCTGCTCAGCTGCCCTGAGAACCTAACACACAAACACTTTACTTTGTAAAACTTTGTCTTTTATAGTCAATGACTTGCAGTTTATGTGTAAAAATCATACACTTGAAAATTACACATCTTAATTTTTGTGATACTATGTTAGAAATGAACAGTTCTTTCACTGATATAGGCAAATATTAATTCCTTTTCCCAGAAAGTTATGTTATGATGTTGGATATTACAGGAACTGTGACAGGTGCAGATCCTGCTATTCTGAATGGTTTAAACAGAAATCTTCTTTTTACACTAATTTTATACATAAATTTTTTTTTCTCATAATAGGACATGCTATGACCCCTGCATTATGACAACTATTGCCAGATTCCTGCGGATACATGACCCTACTATACAGGTTGACTACAGCATTGATAATTAATGTTTCTTATGCCTACCTTCGGAATGTTGACACGGGACCAGAAAAGCTCCAGGTGTTCCCTCATCTTCTGGGGTTTGAATTTGGAGTAGAGGATGGCCAGCTCAGTGAACATACCCATGTGAGCACGCTCCAGCCCCAGGGCAGCCTCTAGCATGGTGATCAGCTCCTCAAAGTAACCACGGTCCTGGAGAATACAGGCTTAATAATACTGCCATAATACTTAAAAGATGTTTTGATGCTCTAAAAATTTGTCAACAAAACCTGTGTTTGCAGACAGGATGTACTGACATGAGGCGCAATACAATAAGCCATCAGAAAACCTTACTGTCCTGTGGCTCATATGACTGATTTATTTTAATTGCACTGAATATTGGTTGTTGGTTATCCATGTTATTAACATGGAAAACACTAAAAGGGAGTTGATTTGCTTATATGTATGCCAGATTCCTGATAGTACACAGACTCATTTACTCATCATCATAGCAATGGTCCCAAGTTTCATCCAGTCACCTCACGTACCTGGTAGTAGTTAATGAGTTCCTCTAGTTCATCAGCATGGACGACAATATGCAGGCCACACATCTGGGCAAGACGAAACTCTTTCCCATCTACACAAGCAAAACACACCTGGAACAGGAGACAAATTAACCCAATGTGTTAAAAACAGGTGTGCTGTGAGTGTTCTGGTGCAAGTGACCTCACACTTTAACAACCATTTTATTTGTGAAAAGTTAAAATAAAGGTGTTCCCCTCCACCTCCTTCCAGGTGCGGGTACTGTTAGCCTTGCGGGCTCCGTCCACAGCTGCCTGGTATTCTCCCAGGTGCACCAGAGTGGAGGCCAGACGGCCAAAATTTGACACGTTGTTGTAAAGCAGTTTGGCTGCCTCGTACATCTTGTCGTCATAGCAACGGTCACCCACCTGAAGGAAGGATAGACAAAATAAGAAGGGAAGATCAGGTAAGTAGCAAGAGTACATCAAGTAGTAACTGCTGTATATGAGACTGTGTGCCTCATGTCTCTGTGTGTCCTGGGACTTACTTGCTGAATGTGAGCATTATTGGGTCCATTGATGAACTCTTCCAGTTCAGCCAAGCGGTTTGTCTTAGCCAGAGCAAAGATCAACTCTGTCTCAACGTACGACTCGCGGGCTTTCTTACGAGCCATCTGCAGGAACTTCACCAGATCCTCCCAGTTTCCTAAACACAAAAATTAACTACCATCAGTTTCATGAGTACATCAACCTACTGTACAAAACAATAAATGAAAAAGTTCTTTACATCTTAGCAACAAATTAGTTAAATGGATTGATAATGTTCATCTTACCACTTTGGGCTGCTGCTTGCCCCACCTCCATGTAAGCAGATGGGTCATCAGCCTTGATGTAAGAGTCAATGGCTTCTTTCACCAAGCCCTTTTGAAGCTGGGCCTTTGCCAGCTGACTCCAAACTGGGGGCTCATTGCAGCGTTCAGCAAATTCATAAGCTCTGTCCAGATTGCCAATGTGTTCAATCAGGACCTGGACATGAGAAAACATACAGACCGCTTATTACATCAGGATTAACAGCAAAATTCTGGGGGCTATTACCAGGCTCTGGGTAATACACCTTTAAAACACATTATAAATAAAAAGGAAAGCACGCACCTGCACTGCAGAGGTGTTGACATCAAATTTCCTAAAAATAGCAAAGGCCTCCTCAAACAGCTCATTGCTAATGGCAATATTTGCAATATCTGGAGCATCGTAGTTGTCCAGACGGTTAATGTACTCCATGACGCGTGTCCGATCAGCTTTAATGGCTGTCAGAATGAGCAGATTTTGAAGGTTTCTGAAAGAAACAAGACAGGAGGTTTTCAGCAAATGCTTTATAGAATATACAAACTATATAAAAATACTTTCTGAGCTCAGTGTTTTGAATAAGAAACAAACAAGACAGAAGTTCATCAGTGGAACAATAACTCAGCATCTGACAGACTTTAGTCTAAAATTTTGAAATGCAGTTCAATAAAAGCCTTTTATTGTTTAGACGAAGCTTAAAACATGACATACTGAGATATGCCTCTCCTACCTGTGCTCACTGAAGACAGAATTATCCAGCACAATCTTTTCCAGAAGCTCAATGAGCTCATTGGGAAGGTCAGCGGTCATGAAGGCCTTAACTGTGACAGATACCTCCTCTGGATCCTGGGTCTCTGATAAGGCTGTCTGGACAACCTACAACAGAGATGAACAACAGACATAATGAAAGCAGCTGAAGATTGCAATTAAAAACAAAAAAATCATACATTACAGTTAACAACAGCTGAAAATAATAGGCAGATTAAAAACAGAAAAGGAAAAACTGCTAAACGTAAAAACAAACCAATTAAGTACACAGCATGATGGCTAATATAGTGTTAGAAGACCTAGAAAAGTCTGTAATGGTGGTATCTTTTAGAAATAAACTAGTTTTTGTGGTGTAATTTAGTATCAGAGATAGCAAAGAGTCAGACCTGGTCAATGAGTGGTCTTCTGTAGTGGTTGGTCTCCAGCAGCACACTTGCCCACAGCTCTGGGTTCTTGCGGCGCACAAGGTAGCGGGACAGACTCTTGAATAGTGAGTTCTCATTGCACACCTGAAGCAGAACAAAAAGGTATTCATAAATAAAATATTTCGACATAAAATGAAACTCATTGCATTACCAACTACCCATAATTGAGCCTTCCTGCTATAATTACTTGTGTTTAAACTCACATGAATGAGTTCTTGATCACACTGTCCTCTTTCATAAGCTACACAGGCCAGGTGGGGGTCTCTCTTTTCACAATATTTGCCCACCACACGGCTGTCATAGTAGGGGTTCTCCCTCAAGAAGCGCTCGGGGTTGTTGTTGCTGTCAATGTAGATCTTGGCCAAAGCATTATGGGTTGCTGGCTCCTCACAACCTTCGTGAATACGAGCCTCCAACCAAGGCAGCAACAGCTTCAGTCTGGATAAAGAGGCAAGGTAAGAACATTGCAGGTTTGGGGAGAGCATTGCCAAAGGAAAGGAATAAGTTTAACACTACAGTTTAAATTAGATGGATGGACTGCTATACACTTTAAATAAATACATTTTAGTTCTTACCGATTTCTTTTCTCCACTTCAGCAACCAGTTCATCTGTGGAGAACTGTCCTCTCACCACCATGATCAGGTTCTTAATAACATCTTCAGCACAGTCCACATCTAATAATCCGCCAATGACTACTGGCAGACGGCTTGGGTTCACCTAGAATGAACAATTATGAAATTGCAACACAGCTGAACTTAACTGGAGAGAGGTAGATCGATAAGTATAAAACTTAAGCTGGATAGTAAACAAGTTAAAGGACGGAGTTTCTTAACAGTCATATTTGAATTAAGGTTTTTGTTTTAAAAGCATGTAGGGTGGGTTTTGTTTACTCTTCTGGGTGTAGTAATGTACCTTCTGCACGTAGATTTCAATGTATTTCTGCAGGCTATTGCGGTACAGATACAGGACCAGATCATGAACGAAATCAAAGCGGTCACACACAATGATTAAAGGCAGCTGGTCAGTAAGCTTGGCTTCCTGTTAAGGAAAAATAAAAAAAAGTTATTGGCTAAAAATATTCTAAGCTTGCTGTTTTGGCACTGCCATTTCTGACCTTGAGGAAGTTCTTCACACGTTCTGGGTCATAGCAGTTGCTTTCTCTGCAGATTCTCTCCACCTCTTTGATTTGACCTGTTTTGCAGGCAGCCTGAATATATTTGAAATGGACTTCTGGATCCTGGCTGAAGTTCACAATGGAACCCAAGAAATAGAACAAACCTAGAAGGCAAAAAACTCAAAATCAACAGCAGTGCTGACTACAATTATATTTTTCAGAATTTCTCTATTCTTAGACTGAACAGGAAGGCATGGCAGGAGCTTCCCAACTTACCCTCAAAGCTCTTGAATGACTCAAAGAGCTCAGTGAGGGCCTGTGTAGTGAGCTGTTCATGGTACTTGGAGGCGACCTGAACACAGATCTGCAAGTTCTGACGGATGTTGGCAGATAACATGGCCCTCAGACACTCCAAAGAATCCTCCACAGAGAGTGAGCCAAAGAAATTCACCAACCACTGCAAAGACAAATTAAAAACATTCAGCAAAAATGGAAGTCATCTAAAACTAAAAATAAAGTCATCTAAAACCAAAACATCAAAATGGATACACATTTTTGCTGACAGTCATGCCATATTAATTTTTATACTCAATCTGGGTTGTACCTCTGGGTTGAGAAGGTGTGTGTGCACCACTGCTCTTTTAATGTCATACAAGTCAGTGTAATGCTCCAGCGCCCTCTGCAGGAGACCAGCCTTCTCACACAGTTGTGCCACGTGAGCCCGATCATAGTGGGTGAACATCTGGTTACCCAGAATGGCATCTGCAACCTGCAGGAAATAACACAGATACAAAGACATTAAAATCTGATATTTTCCATAAACAGCAAACATCATGGTAAAAGGAAAGCAACTTGAGTAAAGAAACCCAGGGATAAGTTTCCAAAAAAAACCCAATAAAACGCTTTCAGACATTTAGACTTTTACCAATCAAACATGTTTAAGTACAGGAGTTTTATTTTGGGTGAGACCCACTGGTCGCTGGTATTCCATGATGGCTGAAATGCTAATTTAGCATATCTGGACCTGACTTGTTTTTGTACCTGTGGTGCATGGACCAAATTCATTTCCAGCAGGCGCGTCTGTAGTGGTCCCTCCATGGGTCTGTTGTTCTTCAGGGCATCTAGTAGGAAAGATGTGCACTGCTGGATCAGGTTGTATTCCATGAACACATCAACAATCTGGAGAATCAAAAGAGAAAAACCACAGACGTTAAATTCTAAAAAGCAACCCTGTTTGGTTGTGTTTCTGCTCATCTCAAAGGTGAAACTTATTTTCTAAACAGATGGCAGTGTGGCAGATGAAGAGTAGAACAAGGATAATGAAAGAGTGTCAAAGCAGCAGAGGGACAAATCACTGCTTCCAGTCAAAACTGTCAAAATCAAAGCGGAAACCGAATAACAGAGGAGAGTTGAAGTGACTTTTGCATGACTTTGTTCAGGCACCCACATCCGCAACTGATCAAGCTCATCTAAATCTGTGGGAAGAATTGTGATTCAGATGGTAGATGAGTGTAAACTATCTTTTGGCCACATTACCCACTCTTAGTGCAATAAAGAAATGTTTTAAGTACTTTCCCCCCAGGGATTAATAAAGTATTCTGATTCTGATTTTACCTGTGTAATGTCAGCGAGTGGCTCCTCATCCTGAACCAGCATTTGGGAAAACTGAAGACCTTGCTCTGGACTGATCCGCATTACATTCCTTAGCAGAAAGATCCAGTCAGGAGTGTAGCCCACCTAGAAGGATGACAGATATTTAAGGATAGCAATCTTACATAATAATCTGTTCCCCATCTACAATGGACATGTATATATTAGAAAAATGAAGACAACGGTGAAACAGATTACAACCAAAGATCTTCAATATGCCTTAAAGAAATGTAAAAAAATGTAGTTACAAAGTCAGGAATCACAAACCTTCTTGGCATAGAGGACAATCTTCTGGAACTGGCCAGTCTCTGCAAAGCACTGAATGACCTTATTAGGAACGTTGGCTCTGAGGTAGACACTGAGGGCAAGAGTAGGATCTACAGACTTCACCAGGTCCCCAAGCTCCTCAGAACATTCCAGCTGTAAACACAGACAAAGAGAAATCTAACATTTAGAGCAGCACAAACCAAACTCTAACAGTGTTCTGCATTGTACTTCACCTTCATGGCACTTGGAATTAAAAAAGGATCCATAATGGATCATCCTCTTCGGAATAGAATTCTTGTGTCATTCTGTGTGTCAGTGAAGCACTCTGACTTTAGAGTATGGACAGCAGGTTGTTTCTGGGTATATTTTTGCATTGATGTGAGAGATGAAATTGAGAAATAAATAATTCAACTTTAGATACAGACTGTCCACTATAAAACCAAACACTAAACACATACCTTGTCCTCTTTTAGCCATTTCTCAAGTAGCTGCTTTCGCCCCTGCTGGAGGACAGGCCTGCACAGCTCCAGGGACTCAAACTTGTTAAGCTGGCCTTGGTCCAGCAAGATGCCAAAGTACTGAAGCAAGGGAGACGTCTGGCCTGGTTGGGCGGGAACACTTTGGAACCTACGGATGGTGTCTGGGGTCCTCAGAATACCCTGAAGAGGTAAAGCTTCTTAGACCATTGCAAATGCAATCAGGTAAAATACATGAAATACAGCGCAGAGAATGCATTTTATTTGTTGTTTATTGTAATACTAAGCTACTAAAATCTGCTTAGTCTTAACAGTCTGAGCTTGTTTGTCGTGTGGACAGTCTGAGTGACCAGTGGTAAACTGGCAGTACCTTGGGTGCATTTGCTGCCACCTTGGCAGCTTCTGAGTAATTTCCTGCTGCAAAGAGGGTGTTAAACTTGCGCGCAAACAGCTCCTCAGCACCGGCGAGATTGTTGCGTACTGCCATGCGGAGGGCCAGGTCTGGGTTCTGGAGCACATTGGTGATGTATGGAATGATGTTCTCCTCCTCCACACACACTGACAACACCTGGAAAAGCAAATATGCAGATCATACATATGTTTAAGTGGTAATGCCTAATAAACTGTACACTGCATAATTGTAATGAATCATCTTTTTCTGTTCATGAAGCCAACTGGTTTGGACTTTCAGATTCAGTCAAATATTCACTTGCAAGTTTCATTTGCTTGACTCACTCTGAGAAACTTTTTAATCTGCTCGTGGCTACTCAACGCTTTCATGCTGAGGCTTTTCTATTGTTGTTTTTGCCTACTGTTACTACTGTTTTTGCCTACTGTTAGTGATACTTGGGCCAGGTGGCATACTGGATGTAATTTCACATATGAATTTTTCAGATAGTTCTTTTAAGGTGAACAGAAATAACTTTCACTGTGGCTTTTCAAGGTGTTAAAATGTATGATATTATTGGATGTCAGAAGTGCCCATGGAGCACATTAAGAGGGGACCTTTATTTACTGCAAATACTTATTATTTATGGTTCTAGTCATCTGATGCTAAAAATTATTCAAAAGACAATCATTAATAATTCACAAGGCACTCTCTTCAACAGGCCAAACACCACTGCAAACATTAACTATTTCTAATGCTAACAACTGTGCATTAACAAAATTACACTGCTGACCAGCATAACAGGTAATGCCAGCTAGTCAGGTAGAATAAATCTGAACACTTGGGAGGGGCTCTCTTGCTACATTTAAGAGCAGAAAAGGCAGATAAAGGACGGGACACAAGCCCCTCCCATCGAGGGTTGCATCAGGAAGGGCGTCTGGTATAAAAACTGTGCCAAATTACCTATGTGGCTTTATCAGCTGTGATGACCTCTTGGGGAATACAAGGTAGCAGCCATAAGTACAATAAAGTTAGCAAAATGCCAAATTCTGACTTTGTTTTTAAAACAGGGGAAACAAACGGTGGCATTACATTTAACTTAAAAGCATAACCGGCAGCCTGTTAAGGACTGACTGAAAATATCAACTAATAATCAACAGTCAAATAATCAACTTTTGGTCATCTGGTGTTTTGGTTGTTTGGTTTTATTTTATGTATGTTCTATTTCTCTTTTATGTTGACCTTAAACTTTTTTATATTCTGTATACTCCTGAAAGAAGATTGAGCCACTATAAGCCCATATAACAGGTTAACTTGTGCAAAAATAAACACCATGATATGCTATTAAACTATCTGAATGTTTAAAAAAACAATGTAAAATTTTGATTATACCGACATCTTAATTTGTAACACCTATGTCAACTGTGTCCAGTTACAAAACTGTTAATAAATACCTTCCAACCTAACAAAAAACAAAAGTTACAGTGAGCTTGTTACTACTTCTTCTTCTTTCGGCTGTTCCCCTTAGGGGTCGCCACAGCGGATCATCTGCCTCCATCTCATCCTATCCCTTGCATCCTCTTCCCCTCACACCAACCCTCTGGATGTTCTCCTTCACTACACCCATGAAACTTCTCTGTGGTCTTCCTCTTCTCCTCCTCTCTGGGAGCACTATATATATCTATATCTATATATATCTATATCTATATATATATCTATATATATATATATAGACAGATAGATAGATATAGATATATACCCTTGCCTCTCTGACTTTGTCTCCAAACTGCTCAACTTGAGCTGTCCCTCTGATGTGCTCAATTCTAATTGTCCATTCTGGTCACTCCTATCAAAAATCTCAGCATCTTCAATTCTGTCACCTACAGCTCCGCTTCCTGTCTTTTTGTTAGTGCCACTGTCTCAAAACTGTACATCATAGCAGGTCTCACTACTGTCTTTGTAACCTTCTCTTTCACTCTTGCTGCTATCCTGTCATAAATCACCCCTGACTCTTGTCCTCACCAACTCCACTCTGCCTGCACTCTCTGCTTCACTTCTTTTGTGCACTGTCCATTGCTTTGGATGGTTGACCCCAGGTATTAAAATGCATCCTCTTTCCCTAGCTCTACTCCGTGCATCTTCACCATTCCACCTGCATCACTCTCATTCATACACATATATTCTGTCTTGCTTCTACTGACTTTCATTCCTCTTCTCTCCAGTGCATACCTCCGCCTTTCCAGGCTCTCCACCTCTGCTCTCACTCCAGATCATAATGTCATCTGCAAACATCACAGTCCACAGAGACTTCCGCCTGACTTCATCTGTCAACCCATCCATCACCACTGCAAATAAGAAGGGGCTCAGAGCTGTTCCCTGATGTAATCCCACTCCCACACTGAACCAATGTGTCCTACTGCACACCTCATCACTGTCTCACTGTCCTCATATCTCTCCTGCACCACCCTCACATACTTCTCTGCCACTCCTGATTTACTCATAATGCCACAGTTCCTCCCTTGGCACCCTATCATTTGCTTTCTGAAGATCCACAAAGACACGGTGCAACTTCTTCTGACCTTCTCTTTACTTTTTCATCTGCACTCTCAAAGCAAACATTGGATCATTAGTAGTCTTTCTTGGCATGGAGCCATACTGCTGCTCAGTGACCGTCACCTCTCTTCTTAACCTATAGCTTTGACAACTCTTTCCCAAATCTTCATAGTGAGACTATGTCCATCTTTTCTAAACAGTCTATGGTAGAATCCAGACATATCAGCCATTTCATAATGGTTAATATATATGAAGTGTTTTCCCACAGTAAAGCAATGGAGATACAGTTACAAAAAATTGTGTTTGTTTTTGCTTAGTTTTAATAAGAATTATTGCTTAACATCAGGGAATGGACAGAACTGGAAAGTACCTGTACACCTACTGTAGCGTAAACTGTCAAGGCTGTTATAGCCTGGATTTATTTATTCATAAGTTTGGTTCAAGTTCAAAGTGTTTGACCCATTAAGACCTCCAGTCCAGAGGTCTAAGCTTCTCAGATTAGGTAAATACAAATGTCCTTTTGTTTTACTCTAGGCAGGAGGCTAACATAGATGTCACACATACCAGGACTCAGCGATAGCCTATGTTTTTGAAGTGATCACCTTAATTTAATCTTCTGGCAGTCTATTGTCTAATGAGTAACACTGGCATACAGCAGTAGTGTCAATAGTTTTGCTGACTTCAATTAATTGCCTGACCATTCACTCTCACAGAAATTTGCATTTGATATTAACTGGAGCTCAGAGCAGCTTTGGCAGCCCATCACTGCTTTTCTTTGATGCACGCGCACACACACACACTCACTCACACCCACACAGTGGTCTGAAATCAGGCCATGTATAAGCCTTTTTTTGAGAAATGACACTCCCACCACCATCTCCTCCACTGTTCATTCCCTCTCCTCCCTCCCTTGCACCACTATAGCCAGTCTTGCTCATAACATCCTTTTGTCTCATTTTAGTCATTCATCCTCCCATTCATACTGTAAGTAAAGAGGGGTAAGAAAAGTTATGTCTGTGAGCCTATTTTTAACCTGCTGTTTTATCATCTAGTAGACAAGTACACAGAGAGCAAAAATCCAGATTGTTAAATGCTGATAATTTAAATTAGTAAACTAATTAATTATCTGAAGATATCTCAGAAGGTATGACATCCATCCATTCATCCATCCATCCATCATCTTATTCAAGTTAGGTTTGAGATTTTAAAGATGTAATCAAAATTTAAGCAATTAAAACTTGATATTCTAACTCTAATCTAATTAAACAGCTTGTCAAATGCAGTTTGTGCTGTAATATTTTATTTATTTTGAAATGTGTTTACATAATCCAGATTACATATAATCCATTACAACCCAACTCAGGCCAGAGCATGATGGTTCAGATGTTTTCCAGGTCAATCAGAGATACTCCCAGGTTTTTCCAGGCCAAATGAGATATACTCTGTTTAAACTTGTTCTGGGTCTACTCCAGGATCTTCTATCAGTTGGTCATCCCCAAAAAACTTCTAATGGAAGTGGTAAAAGGAGACAACCTGATCAGATGCCCAAAACACCACAGCTGGCACCTCCCAACACAAAGTAGCAGTGGCCCTGCTCAGTGCTCCCTTCAGAGGTCCAAGGTCCTTGACTTATCTGTCAGTGACCCAGCCATAGTGATTTAACAACCCTAAGTGAAAATCTTTTCCAGAGTCTTCAGGCTCTCCATTTGGGGCATGTGTTGATATTTCAACAAGAAACAACCAAGTCACACGGCCAATAAAACTAAAAAAAAATCTCTAAACACAATACAGCATTTCCGGAAAGAAGACCTGAAAATGCACAGGGGCCAGTGTATATTGTGTAGCTTAATGAGAAAACAAAAACTGCATTCATTTTTAGATGAGCCTGAAACATATCAAACTGTCAAACCTTTAAAGTCTGCACATAAAATTCTAACAGATGGGAATATTGTTTCTGTTTCTATGTGAATAGGGCAAAACTGACATCAAAGCATTAATTAGGACTGTTGGTCCGACATCAATATGAACCCACAAGACCCAATGTGTCAGGGAGTACAATGCTTCGATTTTTCAAGAGTTAAATGTCAGGTCCAAGGGAAAGCTGCAACATTACATTTCAGAAGCTACATGGAGGCAAAAGCAGCCGCAGTGCACAAAATAGACCTTCTCTAAAATACTCTCCGCTCCTCAGTCTCTTTATCACCTCAATCCAACAAACACACAATTTCTCCGCTAGCTTCTAACAATGGACAACTGAATGATAGCCATCTCTAAGAGATTAGCTGAGCTGAGTTATTGGCCGCCACAGGGATTCAAGACACTAATACACTAACAATGGCATGGAAGAAGCTTGTCACTTAGCTAATCAGGACTGCCACTAAAGGAAAAGGGGGTCAGAGTGCCATTGTGCTCGACTCTGTGCTATTGTTGTAGAGAGGACCAACCCACCGCGTCCACAGATTTATGAATATTAATATCAGGTAAAGTCTCCGAGTGTTGCGGTTTAGTGGTGGTGTATATTCTGGTCAGAGGGTTATGAGGAAAATTATCAAAACTAGAGTGTGGATATCACACTGTAGTGTGTTTATTTTTATTTCTTATGGTAAACACTTGTACTGAAGGGTTGCCTTCAAAGCCAAAAAATGATTGGACTACTTTAGCATAAACATTGGAAATTTCTATAAACAAAAAAATATATGCAAAGACAAGCACTAAGCATAAAAATACCATGTTAATTTATTTTTATTTCATGCTAATCCAAACTAAGTGCATGCAGGCTGTAGCAGCTGGCTCAAATATTAAAATAAAAACTGGTCTGAAAAATCCCAGAAAAAGAGTGAAAAACTACCTGTAGTTTATTTTGTTCATGCAATAATCCAATCCTTCAAAACATTCAGTTTACAACAAGAAAAAGCATCATAATATAATATTTTGAAGTCTGAAGAATTAAGTCATTTTCTTAAATCATATTATTATTATTATTATTAATATTATTATTATTTTCCCTCTCCTGCTAACCTATAGTTACGCCTATAAGTTTGGGACAATAAGACATTCTTGGGAATTTTGCTTTTGTAAACCACCACAGTCTATTTTAAGTCAAGTTAAGTCAAAATGTGCTTGAAGTTTAGACTTTCAGCTTTTATTCAGAGGGGGCTGACAAAAGAAAATCAATCAATCTTGAGGAATAACAGCCATTTTTATACATAGTCCCCATTTTCATTACATCACAGTTTGCACAAGTGCAGTTTAGAAAGGTTTAATTGGTAAAATCCCTTTTTCATTCATCATGAATCGGACTAATTAGGCTTCTAGCTGTCATTTGTTGATAATTGCAACTTGAAATCAGTTTATTTGCATAATGGTGAATGACAGACTGTCATCCAAATAAGCATATTTTTCTTCTGTGCTTTTCTCTGTGGTTTTTTTTTTACTGTAAAGACGCCTGTTTTGAAAAGCCTGGATTCAATCAACCACTGGTTGAAAAGCAAAGCATTAAAATTTTAAATATCTAAACGGGGGTTTATTGTTATGTATAAAGGGTGATCTGGGTGGAACTTTGACATATAAAGTCACAAAAATAGGAGAGTTACACCAGCACTTGTTTTAAGATGTGGTCTATAAAGGCCTATTAGAATTGTTTTTCTGACACCAAATTGCATTGTGGGTGACAAAATTTTCCTTTAGCATGTTCTTGGCTAAAGCGATGTCATAGTGAGCCACAAAAAAGGACATGGTGAAAGTCCTTACATAACCATAAACTGTATCACCTTGCATCTGTATTAGAAAAGATGTCCCCCCATTTTTGTTTCTATTTGTGGAACAGTGTATTTGTAACAGTGTCCTGAGATTACACTTTCATTGGCCTGGCATATTTCAGGACAACAAGGGAAACTACAAGGACTAAAAGTTTTCCAGAGAAAAGGAGCTGACACAAGCACAGATACAAAGTGAGAAGCGAAGGGGGAGTACAGTGATAGTAAGTTTGGCCCATTGATTGTCAGGGTCTTGTTAATCCATAGAGACACCATAAATAGCCCAAAGTCAAGCTAGGGGGTGGGGAGGGATGAGGACAGTGATGCAGGGAGATGCAGGAGGAAAGGTATTGATCCAAAAACCTCAGGACATCCCAGGAGGCTTGCATCATGCTGACCAGGGCCTTACTGTTCGCCCTTCAGCTGGGGCACTGCAGCAAACACACCCAAAGGGACACACAAACACACACACACACACACACACATACAAGTGTAATGCACCAAGCACAATCTGAGAGGTAGACTATCACTACTCACATGTATTCACCACAGCCCACCATGTTAGCATCCAGCAGATCGGTTTGAGTTATACTGATCAAGTTTTCAGCCAGGCATGGCCAAATTCAGCTTTCTACAAGTAATTCTGCAACCCGACAGACCCGACAGACCCAACAGACGTATGTGTCACTGTCTCACTGTCAACACGATCTGCACTGGAACAATACGTGAATGTACTTTCAGCTGCTCCCTTGTATTTTCTCCCAAGGGGTTGTCATAGCATATTGATCCACACTGGTAATTTTGGCAGAGGGTTTACGCCAGAAAATACATGAATATATTTAGGTACTACTGTTACACATGAGCCTGATCTAAAAGAGTAGTCAGTGGAATCTGTTAATAAACTGATAGCACAGAAACATGAAATTAAAAAGAATGAATACTCTGTTTTATTTTTCTGTTTATTTTTATTAACTATATTCTAATTTCCAAGTTTTATCATTTTTACATTTCTATAAAAATGGTGAGACTTGGAAATTGCCCAGATTAATTAGTTTAAAATTTTATTTTTTCCCTATTTGAACCTTTACAGTATTTGTTTTGTGCTCACCAAATTGAAAGGAATTAGCTTTTTCCAAAAGCAAAATAACATGAAAATGTGTGTGTTTATGTGTTGTTCTCAGTTCTTCTCAGCAGTTCTAATTTTACTGAATAGTTATTAATTTGTATTGGTGTTCTCTTAAACTACCTTCATAATTCTGGCACAGTTACAACCTGATTATTACAACCTGATTATTGTAAAATTGTTTTTATTAAGATGTGGACTAGTTTAATGAGACTCCCCAAATGTCACAGGAAAGGGCTATTTTTATGTCAGGGCAGTCACAAGATCAGCTCTTCAGAACTTTCAGTATTATCTGTCCCAAATGAATTTCTGATAACAATATTAAAATAGAAATGGTAAAAACAATTTTAATGTAATCAGTGAAATGTATCTTTAACTTTGCTCATTGTGTTCTTCTGTGTTGTTGTCACTAAATGAATTAATTCAAAATGCAAGTGTAGGGAGGTGAGAACAAGCCCATAAGGCAAAGAAAAACAACAGTTTAAAATAATGAGCTGGAGGCCACTTTTCCCTGTTTCTGGTTTTGTCATTATTGTCCAATAATGCTTGTATGACTTCAGCCATGTAATGCACAATCAAGTTATTAACAACTTTCTTCCCTTTTTTATTTTTTTAAGTATTTATTTTTCTGAACAATTTGGGCTATTAGAATATGCTAATTACACAATCGTATAATTGCAGAAATATTTATATTACCAATAACAACTATATACACGAACTGGCCACTTCATTAGATACACCTTTCCAGTACTTGGTTAGACCCTCCTGAACTCCCTCAATTACTTGTAGCATAGATTCAACAAGGTGCTGGAAACAATCCTCAGAGAGTTTGACATGATAACATCGCACAGTTGCTGCAGATTAGTCATCTGCACATCTATGGTGTGAATTTCCTGTTCCACCACATCCAAAGGTGCTCTGTTGGATTGAGATCTGGTGACCGTGAACTCGTTATTTTCAAGAAGTCAGTTTGGGATGATTTGAGCTTTGCGACATGGTGCATTATTCTGCTTGAAGCGGCCATCAGACAATGATCATAAAGAGATGGAAAGGTCAGCAATAATACTTCAGTAGGCTCTGGTTTTTATTGCTAGAACACTAATGTGTTCCAGGGTTGAGTTAAAATCACCCAACCTTAGTGTTCTAGAGTTAAAAAATGTTCTGTTGGTACTAAGGGACCCAGTGTGGCAAGAAAATATTAATCCCATTATTACACCGCCACCACCAGTCAGAACTGTTGATATAAGGCAGGATGGAGCCAAGGTTTCATGCTGTTTATGTCAAAGTAGAAATCAAGACTCATCAGATGAGGCAATGTTCGAAACTTCTCTTGTCCAATTTTGGTGAGCCTGTGTGACTTGTGGCCTCAGTTTCTTGTTCTAGGCTGACAGAAGTGATACATGTTGTGGTCTTCTGCTGCTGTAGTCCATTTGCTTCAAGGTTCAATGTGCTCTCTTTTTCAGACCATTCTCTGTGAACCTGAGATTGTTGCACGGGAAAATCCCAGTAGATCATGAGTTTCAGAAATACTCAAGACGACCACTGGTACCAGAAATCATACCATTTTCAAAGTCACTTAAATCAAAATTATTTCCCATACTGAATTTGATGACTGATTTGAATTTTAGCACGTTGTCGGAACTACGTCTACATGCCTAAATGCACTGAGTTGCTGCCATATAATCAGCTGATTAGATATTTACTTTAATGAGCAGTTGAACTGGTATACCTAAATAAGTGGCCGGTGAGTGTACATACACGACATGCTCAATGTACACAGGGCCAACTGCTTACATTATCAAAATGTGCAAAAAAAAACAAACAAAAAACATATTATTCTTTAAATTTACACTGTTTTACTCATTACTTCCTGCTCTGAAAGTACAGAGTTATAGAGACTGAGGTCAGTCTCATGTTATTCCATTGTTGCTACTCAAATGTCCAGTTAGCCCTTTTAATTAGTTGCCAAGTTTGTAACACAGCCTCTAACAGGCAAATTCAAACCAGCTAAGGCACCATGGGATTACTAAAAACTATGCTAATAACAACAGGGGCTGTTTTCAGCATGGAAATTTAGATTTATGACCACAGAAGACCTTCAGTACTTGATCTGCCGATGTGGATACATTGTACTAAATATGTGAAAAGGCTGGATTACAAAGCTTCTGAAAAGACTTTGATCACATAAGAGCCCTCATTGACAGGGCACATTGATAACTGTCATGGCAAAAAACATAAATCTGGAATTCTAGAGATTGTCAACTATAGGCAGTAAAAAGGCAACCAGATTCCCTGATATACATAAGAACAAGATTTGTTCAATTAGATGTTGTTTGCTTTAAATTTAGCAGCGTTCTTCTGTTCCTTTTGACGACATCACAGTACAGCAGACAATTATGCACTACAGAGTTATGCGCTCATGCTGTACTCACTGGGGTGTATCTAACACAAACACACATACACAGTGACACCACGCTCACTCACACACACATACGCCTCACTAAGCTCCTCATTAAGCAAATATAAGGTCACTGTGTAGGTGGGCTAAGATGTGGGTGTCCATATGTGCGAGCATGTGCATGTATATGAGCCCTTTCACTTGTGTGATATTATTATGTTGTAAAGGACTCTGGCTGTGAATGTGCCATAATATTAAAAAAGAGATTATCTTGCCCCTGTTTGAGGATTTTCTCCAAAAAGTAATCATTGTGCGAGCTGCTTGATCCACATTAACCCTTTGTGACCAGCAGCAGGTGCTGCAGTTCAAGCTGACTGAACCCTGATAGTGTTGAAAACATTTGTGATGAGGCAAAATACCAAAAACGTAGGCCTCAAAACAGGACAATACAGCATGCTTTCCAACTGAGAGGTTTATTAAGTTGATTTATTAAATTGATGCTCCACCTAAATATCTTTTTATTATGAAAGACTCAACTTTGTTCAGATGGAAAAGTGACTGCAAAAAGTATGTTTACGCAGATCAGAAGCACTGATCAGAAGCATCGGTGCATTTTTTTCATAATGTGGTATACTTCTTTTACATTGGCCAAAACTGTAGTATCACACATTGAGTTGCCTAATAGATTTGTTAACTTCTCTAAATTTAGCCTTGATTTATATTCCACTCTGCTATGAATGTTTTTTAGAAAAAATCACTGCATCAGGTCAATGAGCAACTAACGTTTCTGGTGAAGGGTAGAATCTTAAACACTTAGAACTGGGCCAAAATGACTGTGCATGAATACTCATATGGAAGCCTTGTGTACATGTATTGTTATGTTTCTTAAAGCCTGTAACTCAAACATACAGTAAAGTAAAAAATAACGCAAACCCTTTCATTAGAAAATAATGGTAATATTCAGAAACTACTTTTATAGCCAATTGCAATATGTCAGAAAAAATGCTTGGGAAAATAACATAATTTCTTCAGGGTAAAAGGGAAAACTTAAGGTAGCACTTAATAAAAACCCTAATATTGATTGCAGATTTGTGACCACATGTTACTTTGCTGTGTTGGTGTCCTTGGCACAAAGTCAAGCGTGTTTACAGTGGGTGCTGGATTCTGCCAGGGTTCCCCTTTGTCTCTGATCCTGTATTTGGTTTTCATGGACAGTATCTCAGTAGCTGGCATAGGAACATCAAAATAACATATCTGTAGTTTGTGGATGAAGTTGTTCTGTTGGCTTCAGGGGGGGCTGGGAGGCTGAAGCTTTCAATTTACCAATCCACCAAGAGTAAGATTGCCAACCAGCCAAAATGAGTTTCCTCCAAAGGGTGGCTTATCTCCTATTTTGAGACAGTGTGAGGAGCTCAAACATCCAGAGGGATCTTAGAATAAAGCTGCTGCTCCTTTGTGTGGAAAGGAGCCAGTCGAGATGGCTCGGGTAACTGGTTATGATGCTTACTGGGTACCTCCTTTTTAGAGATTTTCTCCCAGCTGGCAGAAGACTCCAGGGTAGACCCAGAACCCTCTGGAGAGATTATGTTTCTTATCTGGCCTGGGAACACCTTGGGATCTCCCAGGTGGAACTGGAAAGTGTTCCTGGCAAGAAGGACATCTGGATTACTGTGCTTAGCTTGCTGCCACCATGACCCAACTTCAAATAAGCAGAAGATAATGAAGGGATGGATGGATGGATGGATGGCTGTTACTATTACACTCCCTCATGAGGTGATACCATATACTGCATATGAAAATGTACGTAGCTACCATGATGACACCCACTGGTTTGCTGACTACCATTCTGAATCATTTTGGCTGTCAATATCTTGGTTTTTCAAAAACAAGACATGACAACTGAGGATCTAGCTGAGAGACTGGGATACTGCAGATCATGTACCAGGTGGAGGTAGGTGTGGGGGATGTCATCCTCTATCTGCTACACAAGACCTACTCTCATCTGGACAAAAGGTGCGGTGCAGTTAGAATCAAGTTTTTTCATTTTGTTTATCCTATGCCTTTAACACCATCCACTGAGGGACAAACTGGCATTGGTGACATTGGGCCCGCACCTGGTGAGATGGATCATAGACTACCTTACAGAGGCAGACCACAGTACAGCAGGCTGAAGGGCTGCACATCAGATACTGTGGCCAGCAGCACTGGAGCACCACAGGGGACTGTGCTTTTCCCCCAGCTTGTTCACTCTGTAGATCTGACTTTCAGTGTGTCTGAGCTCTGCCATATGCACTTCCTGTACTTCCTGGGAAGATTTGAGGTCCTTCAACATCTGCAACAAACTGCTGCCAATGTTTTACCAGTCTGTGGTAGGTAGTGTCCCCTTCCGTGCAGCGGTGTGCTGGGGAAGAAACTGCAGGGAAGAGGGATGTAGCACAAATGGACAGACTGATGAAGATGGCTGGCTCGGTGGTGGGCACAGAGCTGGAATCACTGGTCATAGTGGCAGAGAGAAGGACTCTGGAGTAAACTGATTTCCATCCTGGATAACACCCACCATTCTCTGCACAGCACATTCACCAGGCAGAGGAGTGTGTTCAGCAGCAGACTTCTGTCCCTGTCATGCTCCACAGACAGACTCAAGACTGCTTCCGTGCCCCTTGCCATAAGATTGTACAACAGCTCTCTGCTATGGGAGATATAAAATAGTATACATTTACATACTTATTTCTTCAGTGGTACCATATGCACCACAAAGTTTTGTACTACATGGTTCTTGCACAGATTCCTGTTTTTAAGTTGTGCAACTTAGCACCGATTCTTTATATCGTGTAGTATAGTGTTGAATGTCTAAATTTCCTTTGGGATCAGTAAAGTATATACCATCGCCATCATCATACTCATACGGTAACAATATGTCAAACCTATTCTCCTACCCTAAAGCAAAGTCTATTTCACTGTTAATAGGACCTTAATTTATAAAAAGAAAAGCCTGTTGCGTTTAGTGCGTCTTTAGTGATAGAGAATAAATCAAGTGAGAAATAGGGTAATTTTGTCTAGACTTATATTCAGTTGGACCTCTTCTTCTAACCAAAGGTGTCACCCCCTACTAGCCATTAGAAAGAATGTGGTTTAAAGCACCTTCAGACTGGCCTTCCTTCCCATCTTTTATATACAGTCTATGTGTGATACCAACCTCCATAAAGTTCTAACTACACTCTGATCAAACACTAGATTTGAACAGAAATTGTGAAGTGTTTTAATTCTTAGAGATACTGCATAAATCGTCTTTATGGATGTTTTATCATGGAACCCAAAATAACTACTGTGAAACCAAAGTCTCCAAAGCCTCCGTTATCCATTGTGAAGCAAAGTATAACTTTAAGTAGCACTTGAAACTGAAATAGCCATTTCTATTCTTCTTTGAGTATTTAAGGTGGAATAATGACGAGCTACTTCATTTTGTAAGGTGTTGGAATGTAAAGAGATGCTGAAGCCTCTGTCATTGGTCAAAAATGTGCTTTCAGAAAAAAAGGAGAAAAATGTAGCTGCTTAGTCCAAGTTAAAAAAAAAATTAATTCTCCCACCCTCCTCCAAGCATGCCTGACAGAGAGACTGAGAGTAGAAAAATAATCTAAACTGCTGTGACACGCAATAAAAAAATCATGAACAAAACAGTGTGTTTACGGTATGTGTGATGTGTCTCTGAACTGAAACCGTAATTACAAACTTTTAAAGTCACCAGTAACACAGACAAGCTAAAGATTGACTCATAGATCCACGCAAAACACACAGACTCTAATTATACATTTTTACAGACTTAAATACAGTCCCAGACACTGACAAAGACCCAGTTACACACTTCTACACTGACACATCACTCTGTGTTTAGCTCCACCACAATGTGTGTGAGCGTGTGTGTGTGTGTGTTTGTCTAGAGGTTAGAATAAGCGCAGTTTCTTCATGCATGAACACAGCTTAAAACAGATGGCAGGGCAGTGAGGCACACAACTGGACATCTGCAATGACCCGGAAACAAAGCCCAGACTGATCATAAACAAATCCAGTTAACAGGAGCTTTCATCTGTTTCCAAGCAGAGGTGTTTCTTTTAATTTTTTCACCATAAATCAAACAGTTTGATCTGTTGCTGGTGGTTTATGGCCTACAGGGAGTGCAACAGATCAAAAGCAAAAGAAAAGAAATATGTTATAAAGTCCTATGAATAGAGGGATATGTGATAGAAGAAATAACTTGGGTAAAAATCACCTAATCCCAGCTATACACAAGTGCTTACTCAAAGGTAATCATTAGTTTTCTTTCTTTTCTATGGGCTTAACCTTTTTATGTTATGTGCCCTCTATATAAACAAATTTGAAATTAATTAAAAGACTTCAAAGTTAAAAAGAATCTTAAACTAATAAATGATGGGGCTAACAGGCAAAGAAATATTTGGTATGAGACAGAATAACACAATATCATATGACACACACACACACACACACACGGAGGTGGTGTAACCCCCTAATCACTTTACTGTGACACTGAGATTCCTCTCTAGTAGGTCATGGGTTTGGCCAGACATTGTGACGGGATGTGATTACAGCTCAGTTTACCATGAGGGTGTCCTGGGTGTGCACCCTGAGGCCGAGCAGCCAGCAGAGCTTTAAATGGACAAATATCAAATAAAAGTTATACAACTAAGAACAATGTTGTTCTTGTTAAGATGGCAGACAGCTGAACTCTTCAAGCCTCCTAGTGAGTATATCAGGTGCAACTGCACAGCCTTAGTTACGGGAAAGCAAATTTCTTGGAGGTTCAGTGCAATTACCCTGACTGATGGGTTTCACTCAGATTACGATAAATAAATTAAGTAAAGGCATGAAATCTGACAAAGCTAGCTAATAGGTCAGTAGTTTCAAGCCATCTTACTTTCACATCTATGTACCTTTCGGCTTCTCCCATTGTCCCGTCTCCCACTGTATGTAATTTGGTGCAGTTTTAAGCCAGATGCCCTTTCTGACACAACCCTCCCATTTATCCAGGTTTGGGACCAGCATCTAGGAGTACACTGGTTTGTGACCCCCAAGACTGGGTTTGTCACCTCCTGCTTGTGAACCAGGGACCTTTCAGTGTAGACAACTTGGGGGACACTGTCTTAATTTTACATCTACTGCAGTAACAGTAAGAGACAGTAATAAAGTAATGAAGACAAAGACTATATTGTGAAGTTAAGTATAAGAAATCTTGTTAATGTTTATCTGTTTAAGCTGTGTTTTTCTAATAATTTTTTTTGTGACAATAACCAGTTCTTAGCACCAAAGGTTAGATTTCCTTGAGTTGTAGCCCTCTCCACAGAGGCAGCATTCAAATGACACTCAGGTGGATTTGATGAACTCATCAAAGGCTTTTTAAATTAGAATGACTTTCAGCTATTGTTCACCTGTTGGTTGAACCTTAATTTTATTTTATTTAAAAAAAAAAAAAAAAGCATAATGATATTGGGTAAATCTGGTCACACAATTTTGTGAAAGTGCGTAGTCTTTATTTGGGCAACAGCACCAGATCGAGCCCACCTGTACAAAGTAGAATCAGTACCTCGTGCTTTGGAGACTGGTCTGTAATTTTGTGAAGAAGAATTCATACAGCAACAGGACCTCAAAGCACCAACTTAAGCCCAAAGAAGACAGACGTATATTTAACTGTCCTCCACGGTCAATGACTCCAACAACACTGATCATCGATGGTGGCATTTGAAGACTGAGAAAACCAAGAATTTTTGACATCATAAGAAGATTTGTCATGCTGTGATAATATGGAATAACAGGCATGAAAGGGGAATCCATAGCAGTTCGATTATAATAAAAGAAGAGAATACCAAATATATTATTCTGAAACGCATGCATATTTTTTAGAGATTCAACTCTACTCAAGTTTTTAGGCTATATTATCATTTGTAAGATTTGTAAAATTTTGTATAAAATTAGAAACAGATGGAAAATATGTGTATTCACAATTTGTCTATGACTTTTGAATCTCATGAGAATCAATGTGAGGTTTGTGTGACCACTCCAAAAATAATTTTCTTTATCTTGCTTGTGACAGCTATACTGTCAGCACTTATTTCCTCACAACATTCGCTTGCTTTGCAATCAAATGTTGGGACTAACAGGAGTCAGGTGAGTTGCATGTAGGATGTCACCAGAGCTTGGTTTCTACCACACCCAGACTACAAAAAATGCTTGATTGTTTGGAGAAAGAGGCTTTTCCTTGGGCATTAATGTGTGAATGTGAATTATTTTTGCTGCTATAAATACTATTAGAAAAAGCTAGGTGACATAAAAGCGCCCGGACATTTAATAATTGAACGATGCATGGCAGGTGGGCGATGTGATGGCGATGCTGACTCATGGCTTCTGCAGCTCCGGAACAATGACGCTCCAGAACAAACAGTCGACTCTCAGCATGGCCACAGAGTTTGTGCTGAGGCGGGAATCCTGAGGAAGACTTCGGAAGCTCAGTGGCAGCAGCACTCTGCTCGGGAAAATCCTGTTTAATATAATATGAGTGAGACCACTTGCTCCCTCGCTAGCACACACATACAACGCAGCCAGAGTGCCAAATGTACACATACACACGTTGCTCTAGTTTCCTTCCTACTGATGAATGGGGGAAGGGATGAACAGTAGCTCTAGCTCACTGTCACAACATGGTGGGCTGCACACACAGTGCACATCCAACTGTTTGAGGTGCTGTTAGTGCACTAAAGGACTCTTTAACTGGCAGTGAAATTGGTATAAAATGACTGTATCACTAAATACAGCTATATCACTCACCATCACTAAAATATCACCAATATTATGGAAAAGAACCAAATGGTGTATTTTGTAATGATACATCACAGACACACAGAGATGGCAGAACTAAAACCCTGGAGTCAAAGAAAAAATAATATACAGTTAGATCCATAGATTTTTTAAAAATTGACTTTTTTGTAACATTTCCTCTATACGCCACCACAGTGGATTTTAAACAAAACAGTCAAGATGTGAAGTAAAGGGGGCCATCATAGACTAAAAACCCAAGGAAACCAATCAAAGAGCAAAAACTTTAAGAGTGGCAAAAAAATGACAATCTGGACCATTCTTAAGAAGAAAAAGGAACACACTGACTAGCTCAGAAACACCAAAAGGCCTGGAAGATCGCAGAAAACAACTGAACTAAAATAGATTATCACAAGATCTTTCCTTGGTTAAAACCCCTTCATAACATCTAGCAAAGTCAAGAACACTCTTGTAGAGGTAGCTGTATCACTGTGAAAGTGTACGGTCTAGATGTTTTCATGAATGTAAACACAGAGGGTTTACAACAAGGTGCAAACCAGCTGTCACACTTAAGAACAAGTAGGATTAGGTTAGATTTTGCCAGAACACATCTAAAAGAGCCTGCCCAGTTCTGGGGAAAAAATATCATCGGACAGATAAAACCAAGATGAACTTGTATCAGAATGATGGGAAGAGAAAAGTATGGAGAAGGAAAAGAACAGTTTATCACCCAAAGTATACCACAGCATCTACAACCCAAATTCCAGAAAAGTTGGGACGTTCTTTAAATTTGAACAAAATTAAAACTAAAGACTTTCAAATCACATGAGCCAATATTTTATTCACAACAGAACATAGATAACATAACAAATGTTCAAACTGGGAAATTGTACACCTTCATCCACTAAAATGAGTTCATTTCAAATTTAATGCCTGCTACAGGTCCCAAAAAAGTTGGCACAGGGGCAACAAATAGCTGAAAAAGAAAGAAAATTCAAAAAGATTAAGCTGGGACAACATCCAGCAAGTAATTAAGTTAATTGTTATCAGGTCTGTAACATGATTAGCTATAAAAGAGATGTCTTAGAGAGGCAGAGTCTCTCAGAAGTAAAGATGGGCAGAGGCTCTCCAAT
>VUQH01090651.1:0-31473 GCA_015106775.1 Etroplus canarensis
TATATTACCGTTAAAGTTGTGAATGTGTTGCAGAGGACACATGCAACTGATGGGGAGACTCAGGAGGCATCAGACAAATAGTTCCAAGCTTGATGTGGAAGAACTTGGCTGGCCTGCTAATAGCTCCGACTCAATCCCACTGTAACACTTTAGGGATAATCTGAAACCCCAGGCAAGGCCTTACTGTCCAACTGAATGATAATTAATACCTGCACCCTGCTTCAAATTCAGTCTAAAAGCTGGAAAACCAGAAGAGGGAGATTTATAACTATATTAGTGTGCCTTCTTTTGACTTATAGCTGTAATGTTTCTTTGGTCAAGCGTCCACATGCCTTATTCCAATTTGAAGCCAATATGAAAATGAAATTTAAAATGTTGACATTAACATGGAATCAAAAGACTCTGTAATATGAACAGGGTCACTCCACATTCAAAGTGATACCATAAAGTCATGACCAGCTAGATGACCGGCAGTGAATGGAAAGACCAGAAGTGATCAATATATAGACAACTAGCAGTACACGAAACTTATCTGGTCCGGCAGTACTAGGGTTAAGGTTCCACCTCAGCATTTCAGTCAGGTTGAAGTCTAGACTTTGACTGGGCCATTACAACACATTGATTCTTTTCTTTTTAAGCCATTCTGTTGTAGATTTTCTGGTGTGCTTGGGATCATTGTCCTGTTGCATGACCCAGTTTCACCCAATATTTAGATGTTGGACAGATGGCCTCACATTTGACTCGAGAATACTTACAGTGGCATTCATGGTCACCTGGTAACTGCAAGGTGCCCACATCCTGTAGCTGCAAAACAAATCCAAATCATCACCCCCTCCACCACTGACAGTTAGTATGATGTGTTTATGCAGATATGTTGTGTTTTGTTTTCACCAAACATGATACTGCGTCCAAACATTTCCACTGTGGTCTCATCTGTCCAAAGGACATGCTTCCAGAAGTCTTGCAGTTTGTTCAGATGCAGCTTTACAAATCTAAGCTGTGCTGTCATGTTCTTTTCAGAGAGAAGAGGCTTTCTCCTGGCAACCTTTCCAAACAAATCATACTTGTTCAGTCTTTTTCTGATTTAACTGTCATGAACTTAAATATTTAACATGATATCTGAGGCCTGTAAAGTCTGAGTTATAGCTCTTGGTTGTTTTTGCAGTTTCTCTGACCTCGGGGTGAATTTGTCCAGCAGGGCATTGTGTTAACATACACATGAACGATCCAGCCCAGGAAACTACCAAAACTTCAGCTTTTATAGAGGTGGTCACACTTGCTGATGATCAAGCAATTAACTGTATTTGATTAGCAGCACCTGGCTACTGCTAACCCTTTTAATTCCTATGGAAGCAGTAGTAGCTTTTTCAGCAACTCTATATAAAAATGGACCTAACCACTATGATGTCATCAGTTGCTTTTTGAGCTCAAGTTATGAAGTCCAATTGTTAACAACCAGCTCTGATGATGAACAGATCTAACTGAGAGGACCGCACACTCATATGATAGCAGCTTGACAAGCACAAAGCGGCTGTTGCTGGCCATTAGAAACAATGCCATTTTAATTCACTTCAGCACTGGCTTCATTTTAGACCCACAGGGTACCTCTATCTTTTGTATAAACTCTGTGAGCTTTGTAGAGCATTTCAGGCCTTAGCTGATCATTGTTTTGATTTTACAGTACATCCACAGTTTGGCTCAGTCCCAGCAGCATACGGGGACAGTTTTCAGTTAAAGGAGCTATGATAGACTTACTGCCAAGCACCAACAACCAGAGAGACTCACTTAGCCAACAAAGCAAGTTGAATGTAGCAGCCAAAAAGGTAAATAGGAAGGTAGATTTTTTTTTATTAAACTTCAAGACATTGTTGACCTGTGCCTGTTAAATCTGTAAATATCCAACTTATTGCTAACACATTAACAAGTCTCCTGACTTTAAAAACTTGTGAAATGATGACATTCGTGTACATCTAAGCTGGTGTTGGTTTCTTCCCAGACCCACCCCCCTACTGGTAAAAAATGTATTATAGCAGCTTTAACAAAACAAATACATTGTTTCATATGATAATTATCCTGCTTTTGTCAGACTATGATGTTCAAAATGGCATCTCATCTGTCAATTTATTTACATTACCTTAACTGTTAGCATTTTACTACACTGGGTAAGAAATATAATCTCCAACCAGTGGTATAATTTTAAATTTTGCATGTGCTGTCACTGTTCAGGGTTTATTTGAGTTCATCTCAGAGGGGTTAAAGTAACTCCTACTGGTTTTGAGTGCCGCTGGAGCAGATTTCTTTCAGTTCTCAGCTGTGTTTGAAACCCTTTCTTATCTGTAAAGACCCTAAAATAGCTTAACAGCTCTGTGTCCCAGCTGGCATCAGGCCTCATGATAGTGTCAGATCAGCCTGAGGAATGCAATGACAAGCTCTCAGACTCAGATTGGATACCTATCAGAGCAGCGTGAGCTCTGACTGGATGCTTATCATAACCGTAGCCTGTTGTCTGCTGATGGAATGACCTTTACAGTATCAGCCACGGGATGCCATCTCAGGGCGAGGCAGCAGTGACTGGACTTTCCCTGATATTTTTTCACACCACCTCCACCAGATCTGTAAACCTTAGGAAGTATTACTCAGAACTGAAGAGATTTTGGACTTTGAGAAGAGAACTTCAAGAAAATGAATGTTACCCACACCATAATGAACTGCTGATAAGATGACTTCTTCTTTCTGTTGGCTTTGAACCTCAAATATGGTTGTGCATGTGTGTGTCTGAGAGTCGGAGGTGGTGAAACAGGCCTGCTTTATACAAGTCAACACTTACAAAAGGTCCATGTGCTCAAATTTTGTGTTAATAGCCATGGCAAATACATAATTCCTGAAGTAGATTTTGACTTCATATTGGGTGGTATGCTCTATGGTGTCCATAGAGAGGTTATTTGTTATTTAAACTGGTTATCTTAAGCTCAAGATTGATATTATGAAGTCAAAAAGGAACATGAAAAATAGAAAACAATAAAAGAAGGCAGGCCTTTGTTGAGTTTGAGAAAAATAAAATTGTAGAAGTGGAAATCGCAGGGTTATGTCCAGCTGGGAAAAGCTAAACTTAATGGAAGCCTGCAGTAATTCTACAAGTGAAAACATATTATGTAATGGTGCTATGCTTAAGAATTATAATGATTACTGAGGTTAGTCAAGTTCGCACTTAGTTTTATTTGGTGCAAAGAACTGGGTGACAATTCATGCTGATTTGGTATATGCGGTATAAATTACAAGAAGCTGTGTTTGTGCTAAAAACAATTGATTTTCAGCAAATAAAATCTTTAGATTTAAACATGAATAAAAGTACTGCTGGTGTGTCTTCACCTTACCAGTGGGGCAGAGGATGTAAGGGCTTGTTCATTCTTTCAGAGCATGTATGGAAAAAGCAGCACTCTGCAGTCTGAGTACTCCCTCTTTGTGTATTGTACAGTACAGCTGAAAAAAAAAAGACACCATATTGTCCTTTGTGAGTTTTTTATGCTGGTAGAGACAATACTCATTCTTGCAGTTGCATTTATTGTCTTATCTCTCTTTTGTCCCACAGAAAAAAAATTTGACATGGGCACTTTAGTTTGTATCAAAGGATTTTATGATGTACCATTGTCCTTAAGATGTTACATCAAGTATCACAGATTTACATGGTCTAATGGTGGTTATCAGCTTAATTTAGTGAAAGATAATTTTGTCTGTAATAATGATTATGAATAAAGGATTTTTTTAATGTAATGTATTCTAGCAGGGAGTAGTGTGAGTGAAATATAAATGAGCAGAGGTCAGAGTGGAACTCTGGCATTTTCTGTTTCCATGCTTGAAGACTAGTGATAACATTTACAGAGAAGCTGGGAATACTTTGAATGACATAATAGCTCATCTGGCTCATGATGCCTCACAATTACAGGTCATTGCAATGTGTGAAGAACAGAAAGACAGTGATAAGTCTTCTTGTCAGTGGTTGGCTGTATTGCAAGTAGTGAGAATTAAAACCCACAGAAAGTCAAAAAGGCTCACTCACAGTCATCACCAGGACAGCGGCTTTAGTTCTTGACTGGCCTTAACCTAGCTTAAGACTTATTGTTATTATTATTATGCCATAAATTAACCTAAATAGAGACACACAGTCATTTCATGAACATTACAATCAGACTAATACTCGTAGGAGTAGCAGTTCTTGTGAAAATGGAAAAGTGCCATAAAATGATGAACGTGACCTTGAACTTGAGCAAAATTTGGATGAAGCCCCATTAGGTGATCATTGTGTGCAAATTTGATTAAAGTCTGACAAATAGTCTAGGAGGATTAGTGATTCTTGTGAATTGTGGGTAGATGGACAACGGATGCCCATGGTATTTGTTCATCAGACCTCCAGCTTGATCAGCTAAAGAGTAATGAGTATTTGTAACAAGAGGCAGCTAGAAGTGGGTTCTATAGATGTTTGAAGTTATTGTTATTATTGTGTTATTAGTGTTATTGTTTATTTTTAACAATGAAAGCCAGGCCGCAAGTAAGTCTTGTGTCTCTGTTACAGTATGACGGCAGTCTTAATAAAAAATAACCCATCTAGCCACTGGCCAGCAGAGGGCAACACCCCTGGCTGAAAAAGAAGTCTCAGTGTATATAAGTCTATAGCAAAATGACCCTTCTTCTCGCTTGATATATGGCCTTAATAAGCTTTTCCTGAGGAGTTTATGGTTTATGGTGTTAAGTATTACTTAATAGAACTCAATATTCATTTTGTAAATGTTAAAAAAGAAAAAAAAAAAGATGAGCTTTTTTCTGTCAAACCCTTTATTAGGCAAACATTTGGTGCAGGGGAAAAACCACAGAAGTATAAAATACAGTTATAAACTAGTATGTAAAAATGTTCTGGGTAAAAAATAAAATGCACTCTTTTTTCATTTGAAGTTTTTACACATTTCAGCATTATAAATATTCTATTGGCAAGTAAAACTACACTGTCATTTAGTAGTCATGTGTCATTTGCAGTGGTTTTAATGTTTCAAGAGATTTGATCTCCATAAGCTGGTCACCCATACATGGATATGCCAATGTAGGCATGGTTAGCGCTGGTTTGTTTATCAGAACATGGTGGCTAACAGTGATCCTGCCTACTACCTTCTATTTATTCCTATGGAAATGCTTTGGCTGCTCCCAGAAGTGGAGCGCAGAATTTTTCCCAGGACTGAGCTTGTGGATGTTTGGTGTTGAGTCTATACTGTAAGCTTTAAGCTGTTAATACTACAGATAAAATGATGTTACAACACTCAAACTAAAGATAATTTTAACCACTTTAAATTACAAAGCCAGAGATGACCCGAGAATTTCAGAGTGTAATTCTGTGGCTGGAACATAAATCTGACCATGAGTGCTTTGCGGCTGGCCAGGTCAGTCCTCCTGTGGGAAAAGGGAGATGAGAGACTCAGGGTCAATCTAGGCTAAGCCCTGCTGGTGCCAGTGAACCCCCTCTTTTCCCAGACCGAGGTCAAATACTGTTTTAGAAAAAGACGGCATTTTTGTCAACCTGCTTGGAGCAACGGAAAAGGTGATGGCCTAAGCATCCTCTTAAAAGCAATATAACACAGGTTCATCCTGTATTTAAAGTTCAAAATGAAATAATGCAAGAAACATGTAGATAGTTTTGGTCTGGACAAAGCATTTTATTTCAAAAGAGGAAGAATTCTAAAGGAGTGAAAAGGGCAGAAGACAAAGCTTGTGTGATAAAATTATTTTTGTTTTTCTTTGAAAGGAAAGTCCAATATGTGTCAGACCTTTATTTTGTCCTTTCAAACAAAGAACTACTCATTCACAGCTCTGTTAAAAAGAAATTTGTCCATTTACATTTTCAGGGCATTAAATGCTGTTGTTCTGTCAAAGCTGCTGGAGTCTGACAGATACTCAGAAGGTCTACTTTGGCATCTGTGCTATGACACACTGGGTTATTTAGGCTACGGTCCCACTGCAGGCAAAAGTGGCCCGAATCTGATGTTTTTTTTTGCTCATGTGTGACCCATGTGATTTGTCTATGACAGTCTGAACAGCCCAGATCTGAACTTTTCAAATCGGATTCAGGCCACTTCCACATGTGGTCCTAAATCAGGTACATGCCCAATAGTTTTCAAAGCGACCTCAGTCTGAACAATCATTTCATCTGACTTTTATATCTTTGACGTAAGACAGACATCATAATTCTGCACTAGGGGAGGTGAGACACAGCAAGATCAAATGTCAACAATGCACAAAACCATCATGACAGACAGAGTTGGTCGCTGGAAAGAAAGTGAAGTTTTACACACATGTTGACATGTGTAGCATCTATATTTACTTAAGTAAACACAGCGTGCAACGCTTTCTTCTGCGCACGCACATCACTTCAGGGCCGGAGACTGTTCACCCTGGAGTCTGATGGCGGTCACATTTAAGTTATAATGTAAACGACCACACAAAAAAAATCAGATCTCAGCATAAAATCTGACTCGCCTGCAGAGGGAATGTAGTCTTAGTGACAGGTGCAACTCCCAAGTCACATTTCAAGGATCCCTTGGCGTCACATTTAGGTGTACTGAGTAAGTGCCATTTTTCAGTGCACAGAGTTAATGTTGTAAAGTGATGTATTATAACCCAAACCATGATCATGAGTTTTTGGGGCCTAAACCCAAAATAAAAAGCTAGTCCTTTCTGATTTTTCAAATTGGACCTCTGTAAGCATATCCATTAAAAATCATTAATGATTTCTGATTATTACACAGAAACAAATGTGTTCTTTGAAAAACAAGGATATTCTTAAGCATTCCCAAGCATTTTAGCAGCAGTGTAAAATTGCCCTGAATGTAATCACTATAGAACAATGTTACACAATGACACACTCAAAAGCCAACTTGTATGTATTTGTATTTATGGTTCCAAATTTGCCTTGGTTTGGTGACACTTAGCACAGCTTTGAATTTTTTATAATTCATTTGAAAGTATCTTTCATGCCTTCACAGAAATTTTTCTGTGAAGCTTTCTGACAAATACTAAAAATTGTAAAATAGTGTATTTTAACCACAGATTTATCCACAATATTTTCCTGAACTCAACCATATTGAAAAAAACCATAAGTGTAAACATAATATTAAAAAGTTCAAAAATAATGCTCCTCTGTGGGATTCAAACCCTGATCACATGGAATCATGTCTGCTTCACCAACCTCCAGAGCTGGAGGAGGACAATGGTCTGCCCTCGGTAAGCTTCCAGCTGGAACCATGTGGGATTCAAACCTGAAATTATGAGCGAAAGCCCTGTGACTCCTACAGGTTTGTGGCAACCCTGACATCACTGATACTACCCTTAACCTATTGAACCAGCCATGGCACAACAAAGACTTACATTGCTTATATTCTCTATGGCTATATAAGTGGGTCCATACACATAATCTTTCCATAGATCACACAATTAGACAGGAGCATGATTTACTCACAGCAATAGTAGCTGATGATTTTAACCCAATCTGCTTTTAATGCTTGGTGTAAACTTAGGCAGTATAACTGTTTTTAATATTTTGATCTCCCTCTTGTCTCTCAGTTGGATCCCCTACAACTGCCACTGACTTCTAAGCACACGCAAATTGTTTTAATATTTATTTCTGAGTTTTTTTTTTCTTAAATGGGTGAGGAACAGCCTTGCTATGCCTTGCCACTGAAAAAGGGCAATTCAAACTTTTGTTAAAATTAAAGTTCTGTTGCATGGTGTATAAACAGTTTTTTATGTGTGTGTGTGTGTGTGTGTGTGTGTGTGTGTGTGTGTGTGTGTGTGTGTGTGTGAGAGAGAGAGGGAGAGAGAGAGACAGAGAGAGAGAGAGAGAGAGAGAGAGAGAGAGAGATCTAAATGTTCTAAAGGATTAAACTGCTTGGGCTAAATTTAGCTGGTGCTATTTGATATGATATGAAGTATTAGTATTTGTTTTTCAGCACTGCAGTTTAAAAAGGACAAACAAAAAGAAAACCAAAAGAAATGTGGACTATTGACCAGTGATGATCAATTTATAGAGTCTACTGAGAGAATTTAGAGTTTACGTCCCTCTCATAAAATTTGGAAAAACCTGTTGCAAAAATGATGGGTCAACTGAATTAACCTGAGCACGACTGAGCCAATAAACTTAACCAAAGAGGAGTGAAGCCAACGGGGCTGAGTCTGGTCTAGCTGGGTGGAGGGTTTGGGGGTTCGGCTGAGGCGCGATCCCGCAGCTCTCTGCACCATTTTCCCATTCCCCGGCTTTTCCATGTCGACTCCGCTCTGCAGCTTCGCTCCTGAGGAAAAACAGACGCCTTCGCTGCCGCCACCCTCCCCCTCCTCCGCCGCCATTGGCTTTCTTCTCCTTCCCCCTTTGCCCCTTGGGCTTTTTTTATGGCAGGGCTTCTAACATATGACCTCTGCCATGCATTAGACTGCAATGTAAGCATCCATACACAACACAATAAAACAAGAACAGTATGTGATGAAGAATTTGAATGTACATTTTGTTATTTAAATCTGTCTGTGAGGTGAGTCCACCTCCCTGAATCCTCAACAGTGTTCAGCAATGAAAGCAGAGTTTTGATTTATCCCCTGCAAACACACTTGCACTGTAATCCAATCAAACAGCAGCCTCAGAGAGTAAGAAATCATCTCTGCCTTGTGGAGATTTTCATTCAGCTCTTTTCTTATTCGGCCCGTGCTGGCTTGTCTGGATGATCGCCTCTGTGGATCATCTAGCTTGCCGCTGCCTTATCCAGAATGACAAGCTATAATTTGGTGTACACATTTACCTCATTTGCATGAGAAGCATTTGCGCTGTCTGCCACTGAGCTGAACAAATTACACCGGCGGTTAGGCTGGCCGGTCTCAGAATAAGTAACGGAGGCTAGATTATGAATGCTGCTGGGAAATGATGGAGCGGCTCATTACAGTGGAGCAGCTTGTTGTTAAGTTCTCTCTCCGTGGCTTGCAGGTGAATGACATCACTGTTTAGCTGAGGCTGCCATTTTGTCTCATCAGTCAAACCACTGAAAATTCTTTACCCACTTCAAGAGGAATTTGTGAGAAAAAAATTCCAAAAAAGGCTGACATCCCAAAAAATAATCAGCAGTGACTTTACTGATCCTTCGTGTTCAGTCCTTAAAAAATCAGCAATGGATTTGTCATGCAACATATCTTACACTTCTTATAGGTACTGACATTTTAAGTTGGTCCAAAGCTGCATATTTTGGTGTGAAGCAAGCCTCTTCTGTATTACAAGCTCCTGCCCATAGACTGTGTTTGACCAGCATTCAAGGTAATTACACTTATCTGCAAGAGACCTCTGATTTGATCTGCAATATTTTTAAGCTTTAAGATGAGCTGGATCACAAAAAGTCATTATTTCATATACTCTGGCAATAATGTGCTTTACAATAAGTACAAGTTTGAAACCTTTGATTCCCTTAAAGAAAAACTCAACTAAAAAGAATCTTAATGGCAACAATTAAACACACCCACACACACACACACACACACACACACACATGCATGCACACACTGGTCTCTATATTTTAACACAAATATCTCTCCTTTCTACTCCTTGCATTGTCACTGATTGTTTTGTATTACTGCACATCTTACTGACGTTAAACCAATTTGAAATTAAATGAAGGGAACAAAAACACATGTGAGTCCTGTTGGTGTATCCCTCATTGGTGCTTATATTAACACAAAGGACTTAGAAATGAAAGAGGCAAAAAACATCATTTATGCATCATTTATAGCTCTCTGCACTAATTTTTCTATTTATGTGTTGATGCAAAATCACTAGTCTACAATGTAGGAAACAGCAAATAGAACTATTCTTTTTTTATCTGCTTTGTTTTTCTCTCCTTGTGTTTTAGACAACAGTTGTTCAAGCTGAGGACATATGTTAAAGTAACTAACTGAAGTTGAAATGAAGTTCCTATTTCCTTGCATTGATGTTATTTTATATCATATTAACATCAGATGAGGTTCAGTCGGCTTTGCATGAAAACAGGTGGTAGAAATGTTGTTCAAAAAGCTACTTTGTACTTTTATACTTTGAGTATACTTTGAGCCTGTACCTGTATCTGTACTTGAGTATATATATGTGTGTGCGCACGTGTGTGTATAGATAGATAGATAGATAGTACCAAAGAAGGAATCCCTTTCCCAGAAAGCACAGTCACTAGATATTAAAATGTGGTCAATAGGTGGCCCAAACCAACTTTACAATGATGTGGGACCGGCTTCAAGTCAAAGATGCAAGTCTGACAAAAATGTAATTCAAACAAAATAAAAATTTTAAAAAAAGGAAGCTGCCTCAATATAAACAATGTCTATGGAGGATATTTTTATTGTTTTGATTTTTAACAACAGCCCATTGTGTCTCCGGCTCATTTCTAACCAAATTTTGGAGATGAATTTCTCCAGACCCCCTCCAGCCTGGCAAACTCAGGACCACATGTAAGATTACCCTTACAAATGAGATCCATCCTTTATCCCAACACAGTTCCACCTGAATACACAACATGTTACAAGGTACTTTGTTTTGAACTAAATAACAGCACCTTTCAAGCTCAGAGACAACTGTAACAATAACATGATGCCGCTGCACAAATATAACAACCTTATGATGAAAAACATCAGTGAGACAACACTCCATTTGATTTTTTCCTGTTTATACATACCGTGCTCTTCTATTTGAAAACCAGAGAAAAATCCAGTAGTTTTGTTGTTTTTAGGTGAGACACCTCTTATCAGCGTGCAACCTACTGGACCTCCCACATCAGTTTAAAGACCTGAATATAGATCTTAACTGATGTCGTCTGCCAGAGGGCACATGCGAAACACAGCAATATGATAAATGCTTGGCATGTATGTGCATACCCCTGCTACACTTTCAAATCTAAACTAAACTTTGACCCCGTCAGTTTGTCTAGTTCAGCAATTTTTCTTCAACCATTCCTCGCATGAGCCAGTTTCTCTTTGTTGGAAAATGTGACATGAAAGACTATAGTGAGCAATATACATTTGTACATATATACTGTATTTAATAATTGCCTACAATAACATATTTTCCTAAATTCCACCTAACCTGTACTAATGGTTTACCCTAATTGCTTTAAAGCAGGCAGCTGGGATCCATTGTGTGTTTTGTCCCATGTTCTGCTGGAACGACAACAAGGAGAGGTGAACACTAACAGTTATATGAACTGAACACAAAGTAAAGTTTACTAAACCATCTAACACAAAAAATACATATTTCAAAATAATTAGAAATTGTGAATAGCTGTGACTGAGGTGTCTTCCTCACACAGGACAGATGGACAGTCCCCCTCTGCTTTCCCACCTCCCACAAACTGTCACTGAACTAAATTCAACTAAACTCGAGAAAGACATTTTCAAACAATAATATCAATAATCATTCACAAATAATCAGTAGGGTTTCTATCTATTACATTGCAGGATATTTACACTTTGAAGTGCCTTGAGATGGCTATTATTTTATTTTGCACTGTATAGATAAATATGAACCAAAACTTAACTGCGCTATCTAAAAACTATAATTGCAAAAACGTCACATGAGATTGAACATCTTAGATGATTTCTATGTATAAAGAAAAGCCTAAAGGAATTACATACACAAACTAATTTGAACTAATAAACTAATTTAAACTAAAAAAAATTTAAAGTCAGATACAATTCACATAAAGTATAATTAAATAATGATATAGCTAAATAAAATAGCTTGTGGCTGGTCATTCATTTCTTAGATGCATGCACTCTCAGAAATCAGCATACAGGGAAATTTGAAACAATCTACCCTCTAGGGATAATTATTAGATTTTAGGTTTATTATGTGTACCTTCTCTAGAGCCAAGTGTGTACATATACATTCAAAAGCAGTCAAAGGTTCATATTTGAACTCTTTCTTTGTAGATTTAAAGGTGCAGTATCAGGAAACAGTTTGTGTTTAGTCAAATACAAGAATACATTAGGGAAAATATGAATTTTACTCAGTAAAAGAGTTTCATTCACAGCATGAAGGATCAAGGACTGAACCATCCTGAGATTACTGGATCTAGATGTGAGATAGATAAAGCTCTGAGTGGTCAGTAAAACAAGAAAAATGTTATACCAGTCCTTACCCAAGCATATAAATACATTATTATTATTATTATTATTATTATGTTATTTATAGGCATTTTTCAAGGAACCTAAGGTCACCTTACAAAAATAATAAAATAAAAAATAAAAACAATAAAAGCATCAGGAAAAGGTACCTACAAGGAATAAACTTTTTTCTTTTTAAAGATACGTCTTTAGATGGGATTTGAAAGTGTCGAGAGAGTCTATACTGTGGATTTTGGGTGGGAGATAGTTCAATTAACAAATTTGGAAAAAAAAGTTCTATCATTACGTTCACTTCAAAATTTTCAGTGGAGGTTTAAAACAAGTTTCTGTAAGGTACAAATTGCAATAATACTGTAATCATCATCACCATCATCATCATCATCCTTTTTTGTTGCAACTTTGTTATAAAAACCACAGTTACAATATGTTTTACAGAACTTACAAAAAAATTAAAAAAATAAAGCCTTAAAAATAAATAAAATAAGAGGAAAAACAATAAAAAATACAGGATAATACAATAATAAAGTTAATTTTCCAAAAGTGTAGGGTACTGCTGGGGGAACTAATAATCCCAGTATTTCTAAAACACAGGCTCTAACTGTACTGTTCATGACCAGCTGGTGAATTACATGCAGAATGAACAATTTTTTTTAGCTCTGGGCTTAGTTTATTCCTTGTAGGTACCTTTTCCTGGGCAAATATTTCATTAAAATGACATATGTGGCATATTTCAATGCACTTCATGCTTGTCACATCTGTGACACTTTAACTGCATCCACCTCATCCAAGTCCTAGCCCCCCAGTGAGCTTTACACATTTCATTGCATTTTATTACATTTAGATTTTTCCTGTTTACTTTCTCCCTTCTCTTTTGAGAAATTCAATAAGCGTACAAAAAAAAAAAAATTGAGTACCTTCGGTTGTTATTTTCCCCCAAGGGGTTGTCACAGTGGATTAATCTACATTGGTAATTTGGCCGAGGTTCTATGCCAGATGCCCTTCCTGATGCAACCCTCCGTGGTGAGAGTGGCTTGTATCTCTTGTACCTGAAATTGAACCAACAACCGTTCACTTCAAGCCATATGTGTAAACGATGACACTACGGGAACACTCCTGAAAATATTGAGTAAAAATGTTAATTTAATATTTTGTCATGAGTTGCACTTACCACTCTGACTACTATAACACAAGAATTTCTCAACTACTCTGATAGATACAGAATATCTTTTTTTATTTCATCTGATCTTTTCTTATGGTCTTATGGGTTTCAGATTCACTAAAAGGCATCTGCATTATTTCTGGTGGTTAACATCCCGAAGAAAGCTATGACAGACACATTTTTAGTCTTTAAATGCAGAAGAGGCCAAAGTTTGCTTTGGGTTGTTTGGTTTGGGATTAAAGTTAAGTCACTGTTTCTAAAACATTCTTGTGCAGACATAACTGTGATCTGTTCAGGATGACAACTCTCTAAATTAGAAATAAATTACAATGCCAGTTGTATTTTTCAGTCCTGACGAATGCTGGGAAATTAAGGAGAGGCAGATCACTGGCAAAGTCTTGCTTCATTGAGGGTTTCTCTCTCTATGCATCTTCAGGACTGTGATTAAGCTATAAACTGACCCTCTTCAGGTTTCTCTCATGATTTAGCATTCAGAAAGATGATGGATGTGAAAGCTGTGAGCTGCGCTTCTACGACGCATCACGCTTTCAGGATTTTTCAGGTTGCAGAGCTAAAATAGTGCCTTTTCTCTGGACTCCTGTTTAGCACTTTCTGAGGTATATGCATATTTGTGCAGACATGACAGCGAGCGTGCATTTGCCCATTTGGACGTGAAAGTGTCTCCTCCCTACAAGCCCTCTCGTGAGAGTTGTACATCATATATAGTTTATTTGTAAGGAGGATTACAGCGTTCATACAGCATAATCCATTCTCAGTGTTAAACTTGCTCCTCTCTTTCCGAAGGCCCGAACTTTGAACCCGTGGGCTTCGGTTCACTTGTGAGAACTAACCAACAGCCCCACCCGAAAACAACTTGACTTCCCCCGCCAGTCTGTGGTGGAGATGGGGTGCGTTGTTTTACGGCACAATCTGTCTTGTATGTCTCAGGCCAAATCCTATTTTTATGGCTTGCTTATACATTCCTGCTGAAAATGGTTTACATACCGAGGCAGGGAGCCGTCCTAAATCAGCTGGCAGCTCTGTGCAGCTGGGACAAGGTGGAAACCTTGTCATCAGCCCGCTCTACCAGCGATTAATGAACCTCAAATTAAGATAATAAGATCTTGGTCTGACCCGGGCTAGTAGATTACATCACTTTCACGGAAATTCAGTGTCAGCTCTTGTCGCTCTTAGTCACCATCGAGACTGGCAGTATTTACCCGCTTTGTTTTTCACTGATTTATTTTGAGAGTGGACCTGTGCCCATTCATGAAATTGGTGGCGTGTTTTCTCATTCTCACGGGGTCCTTCAGTGCAGTTCAAACACTGCTGAGTGAAGGTGGAGAGGATATATAATGAGCAGAGGAGTTAGAGGGTGATGACTCTGCCATTCAGGGCCCCGAGTACAATCTGTGCTAGTGTTTCAGGCCAAGGACCTCGAGTGCAGCCACACAAATCCTCTGTTACCCACTCTGTTTTAAAACCTTGTTTCATTCATGTTAGCAGCTCATAAATGGCCGCCCACAGCCTCAGCAAAAACAAGCTGAGGTCCTTCAGTTTTATATGACACAATCTGCCATGGGGCCCTAATCACCCCTATGTATTTTTTAATAGATGAGGCTTTGGTTTGATAAGAGGTGATACAGACAGCAGGATTTTTTTACATATACAGTAGGAAAATGTTACTGTTACAGCATAATTTTTTTAAAAAAGCTGACATGAAGAGATGTGTTTTCCTGTTATTCTAAGTGAATGCATCCTTCTTGTTAGTCTAATATAAACATGCATCATTAAAATAGCCTTTTGAGCCCCTGGGGCCCAAGTGTGATGAGGGGCCCCAAGTTGAGAGTCTGTGTGAAGTGGCTATTATTAGTATATCTGGCTGCAGAGTAAAAAGAGTCAGTCATTTGTGTCAGTTGGTCAAAAACAGTCTTTGAGAGAACATGTCATAAAAAATACTAGAAGCTGAGTTGGTGAAAAGTTCATATTAGTTTCTAGTCTTAATTTTTTGAGAGGTATAAGAATTACATAGCATTCTGAAAACTAGGATACAATTTAGTTGCATAATATTATTTCCACTTGCCTAGCTTCAATCATTTTAGTTGTTTAAAGGGAGCTACACAATCTTTGTACCATTTTTTGCTTGTTAACAAACTTCCATGAATTATCATAAACTATATACTGTATAAATGATCCCAGCAAAAATAGTTGAAACCATGATGTCATCTCCCTGCTCAAAACTGGCTGTGATATCACTACAAAAACTGAACAGTAGCGCAAAATGTAGATGCTGACGTATCTACATTGCATAGAGTTCTAATCAGACCATCTCTTATATAATACATGAACACATTAATATAAATCCAATTATAACAATAAAGAAATTAAATTCATCTGTCTTTGTTTTTATAGTACCCAAAACTAATCTGGCAAGCAATACAGAGATGGTAGAAAAAAAATTCTTGAACACAAACTTCCTCTTGCTAGACTAAGGATGTCCAGCCAAAATTCAAGAAGTACACTATTTAGACACAAGTATTGGGCCGCCTGCACATTTCACCTACAGGAACTTTTATGACATCCTATTTAAAACCATAGGCATTAATATAGAGTTGGTCCTCCTTTGTAGCTATAACAGCTTCTACTCTTTTGGGAAGGCTTTTTATAAGATTTTGTAGTGTGTTTGTGGGAAAAAAGATAAGGGCAGCATGGTGGTGCAGTGGTTAGCAATGTCGCCTAACAGCAAGAGGGTTTAAATCCAGCAGCCAGCTTGGGCCCTTCTGTGTGGAGTTTGCATGTTCTCCCCATGTTTACGTGGGTTCCCTCCGGGGGCTCTGGTTTCCTCCCATAGTCCATGCAAAGGGGTTAATTAATTCAAAACTGCATGTGAATGCAAGTGCAAGTGGTTGTCTGTCTCTCTGTGTTGGCTCTCCAACAGACTGGTGAACTGTCCAGGGTGTACCCCACCTTTCGCCCAAAGAAAGCTGGGATAGGCTCCAATGCCCCCTGCAACCCTGAGTTGGATAAATGGAGGAAAATGAATGACTGAATAATCCAGAAGAGCATTTTTGAGGTCAGACACTGATGTTGGATGAGAGGGCCTGGCTCAGTCTCCAGTCTAGCTCATTCCAAAAGGTGTCTGAATGGGTTGAGATCAGGGTTCTGTGTGGGCCAGTCATGTTCTTCCACACCAAACCTATCTAACCACGCCTTGATGGACCTTGCTTTGTGCACTGAGGCACAGTCAGGCTGTAAGAGTAAAGGGCCTAAAGTTGTGACACAAAATTGGAAACACTGAATTTTCTAAAATGTCTTGATTAGCTGAAGTATTAAGATTTCCCTTCAGTGAAACTAAGGGGCCCGGACTAACCCCAGAATAACTCTATAGCATTATCGTTCTTCAGCCAAATTTTACAGTTGATATAGTGCAGTCAGGCAGGTAATGTTCTCCTGGCATTTGCCAAACCAAGACTCGTCTATCAGGCTGCCGGATAGAGAAGCATGATTGGTCCCTCCACAGAACATATTTCCACTGCTCCAGAGTCCAGTGGCAGGGTACTTTATAACATTCCATCCAATATTTGGCATTTTGCTTGGTGATTTAAGCTCGCATGTGGCTGTTCAGCCATGGAATTCTATGCCATGTAACTCCTGGTGCACAGTTTTTGTGCTGATGTTAACGCCAGAGGAGGTTTGGAACTCTGCAGTTATTGAGTCAGCAGAGCGTTGGAGCCGTTTACACGACCGTGCCTCAGGACTTTGCAACCCCACTTTGTAACTTCTTATGAGCAGTCACTTCATAGCCAAGTTTCAGTGGTTCCTAAATGCTTCTGCGTTGTAATAATGCCACTTATAGTTGATCATGAAATATCCAGAAGGGAAGACAGAAGAAGAAAAAGCAAAATGGTGTCATCCTATTACAGTACCATCCTGGAATTCACTGAACTCTTTAGAATGACCCATTCTCTTACAAATGTTTGTAAAATCAGAATGCATGTCTTTGTGCTTCATTTACCTCAAACCAAAGTAAAGTTAACATCCGTGACATCAGTTCAAGTTTTATTTTGGAACCATTTTTCAACCAGGGTAAGACGTTAACAGTAAAAATGCCAGCCAGTGGTTATTCCATGTCAAAATGTAATCAGCTAATACCAACAAACTCGGCTAGCTTGGGTTGAAAGAAGCACCCAGCTAGCATCAGTACGTCAGTTAGTGTTAAGAAACAAATACCACAGTTTCACCCACCAAAACTGAAGCAAAGATCTCTTAGTAATAATTAACTGCAAAGCAAGCTATATTATTTTGTAGGTAATTCCATTAAAAACACTGCAAAAAGCGCTTAGCTGTGACTTAGCTGAGGTGAGGTCTAGCAATCAGCTAGCTATCTGTTTTTAAAGCCACCCAAACCTTAGTGATATATAGAAAAAGATCTAAATGTAATTTTTAAAAGAGGAAAGGGGAGGAAATCATCTTTGTAACCAGGCTGTAAACATGTTTATGCCTTTGATCATCGGAGTCAATGGCAACTGAATGATTGGAGCCAGCCTCAAGAGGTCATTAGAGGAACTGCAGTTTGTTGCACTGTTTGCATCATTTTCATCCCCAGCGGTTGCTGCTTACAAATTTTGCTCACATGAGCCAATAAATGTAATTTTCCTGGTGAGACTATAAGGGTAGCGGGTAGTAATCTTAAAATTCAGGCTTTCAAATTGAAACAGCTGAATTTTTTCTACTTGAATTAGATTATAGCCTTATGTTATGGTCAAACATAAAGGGATTTTTTTTTAAACTGGGCAATGAAAGTCAGCTTTTCTTAACAAACAAATTAACAAACAATTAAATAACAGTATAAAAATGGATGTTTTTATGTTTTTTAGTAATGGTGAAATTAATGCACACCAGTTGCTTCTAAGTTTTTCTAATTCACATTTAAAAGTTCACTTAGAATGAACATGATGTGAAACACACTTTCCTTGAGTGTTTGTGTCTTTTATAAGACTTTATCTCCACAAGTGATATGTATGTTTCTAAGAATGCTACATACCCTTCTGTAATTTAGGTTTTCCCACCAGTTGCAGACATTAAAACTGCAAATCACTTCATTCACACAAGAAAAAAATGAATTATGAATCATTACACACTGTTTATGTTTGCTGTTACTTGGGCTTTTTCACCCTCCCTTTTACTCCCAAAACTCCTTTCTGCACAAGCTGCTTCAGTGACGTAAGGAGGAGAAGAAGTTAAATTTTGCATTGGCTTGTACGTTTTCTTTCCTCCCCTGCTCTCTCCCTTCTGCATCTTCAACTCACTTCCAGCAGAATTGCCTTTTCTTGTATGTGGGAGCCAAAAAATAGTTCTTAAAAGTCTTATGAGTGAAAAGGATGTTACCTCATTAAAGAAGAGGCCATAAATCTGTCTTGCTCCTCAGCAGCACCGATCCACATCTGGCCATTCGCTTCAACCACTCATGGTTTCTCATTCTCGCTGAGCTCCGGATGGGATTTATGGTCCATTCTGCTTGTGTCACATGTTGTTTAGTCCTGCTTCCCTATCAGGGATCTCATGCTAGTACCATCCCTTGCAATGTTTGGGATTGTTGCCAAAGTGTAATGCTGCTTCTATCAAGGCAGCCTAAGTCTGTCTCTTGTGAAATGTGCTTAAAGTGACTCTGTAGCTGAATGTGTTAACTGCCTCTGTCCAGGATGATTTCCCCTCAAGATAACCAGGGAGCAACCTGCATGAATAAATGAATAAACTGGAAAAATAAGATTATTTTGATTCCTGATCTCTTTCAGAGGATTTGACTATATATAAACTGTATTATATGTAATACAGATGTGTCATAGTCCTGCAACCCTGATAGGGAAGCAGGACTAAACAACATGCGACTTTTTTTTCTTCATCACAAAGCGATTTTAGTGTTTATGTCTTCATTTCAGCTAAGGTTGTTCTTAAAGGGAAAAAACTCCCAGTTTTTCATATGTACTGTTCAACAACATATTCCTCTTAACATTTTATTTCTAGTTTGTCCAGTGACACTTAGATTCCCATCTTCATGCCTTAACTCAGTGAAACGCTCATTACTTTATAACAAAGTGATATTTAAATGACATTAAAACTGAAGTGCAGGATCTTTATATCTAAATAAACAACTGTCACAGTAAAGGCTATACTAAAAGATTTCACACAATGCTGATTAAGTTAAATTTCTGTATTTCACAGTTTATCAGATCTTCACTCTCAGAGGTCTGGTTATGTGTTGATCCTACGCAGAGCTTTGCAGGCCACTGTCTGCATGTTGTAGCTGTATACTGTCACCAGGGGAAGTGCCAAAAATATGCACAACAACCAGTCTGTGTGCTGCTCTACCTTGTCTTTGTGTTTTTTTTTTCTTGGTCTGATACTTAATACTGTGTTCCGTTTGAAGTGGGAAGTCAGAAATCCAGAGTTCCTAGTTAGAATTTTCAACCAGAACACCTCCTCGAGTCAGAATAAATGGCGACATGGTGGTTCAATTGTTAGCACTGTTGCCTCACAGCAAGGGGGTCCTGGTTTCTGTGTGGAGTTTGCATGTTCTCATTGTGCTTGCTCAGGTTTGCTACTGTTTCTCCTTCCATTAAAAATCATGCTAAGGTAATGTTGTCTGTCAGTCTCTCCGAAAAGAGATTCTTAATCTCAAGAGTTTCACTTCTTGGTTTCCACTCGGAAAGTTGGAACGTCCAAACCAACCTTAACTTCACAACTGAATATGGTAGCATCAATTGTAAACTGTAGCAAAATGGAAAAACTTGTCATTCCTATCATCCCTATGTATTTGTAACTCACTGAATGAGCCACATACACAGCACCAACCAGGCTCTGTACATGAATGTGCTACAACAGTGATTTTAAGCACAAAAAACAGACATTACAATGTACTTCAGGTGTTGGTAGCAATGACTGGACTACTCTACTAAGGAGCAAACATTGCCTGTTTTTCTGACTATACTTCTAAACACGGTCAACTCAGGATTGATGTCAATCCCAGCTCCGACATCTGAGTTCCAAGGCCAATGGAGCGCAGCATTACCCCCTGCCACAGAATAGACAAAGAACTTCTTTGCAGTGAAGTGAAACAGACCATTGTCTGTGCTTCGTTTGCTGCTTTTTAAAACTTTGATTATTAATCTCCCAAATGAAAGTCGAGAGATGTCATGGCTTTGACCCACTTTTGTCCCATCCACATCCGTTGTAGAAATTTGCAACATTATCGTAATAACTCATTATAGATTTTTGAAGCTTCACCAGACTTGGCAGGCATATGCCAGAGGAGTAGATGGTTACTATATAATTTCAGTTCTCTTGCCCAAATTCCAGATTAGATTAGATCCAACATTACTTTCACTGTGCAAAATGGGCACAAAGCCAAAAAAGGCAGTTAGCGTCTAACCAGCAGGGTAAAAGAAAAGTAGTATGTACAAAAAGTTCAGCAATACAGAAATAAAGTGCTAAGGCATTGGGGTTGTTCGTTTTATGAACAATATTTCCTACAGGATGTACAGTATGTACAGTCAACTGTGCGTATGATATAAAAAGCTCAGATATAAACTGATAGAAATCATCTGGGGTTCAGCATGTGCAAAAAATAAGAGTGTAAATAAACAATGGTACTTTTGGAGCTTACAGAAAAAACATTTCAGGTTTTAAATGGGTGAGACAAATATCACTTCGGTGTCAACTTTTAAATCTTCCAAATAGTGAACAAAGCCCAAGTCCACATAAAGACATAGAAATAAAATGAACAAAATGAATATGAATCTAATTCAAATCTGATCTGGATTTTTACCCAGATTTCATGTTCATTTTCCAGTTTTTATTGCATTATGAGTAATTTACTGAACAGTAATAATGAGGGAACATCAGACCTTTTCTGCACATCAAGTTGTTTCTCGAGTTCACCCTGATCTGGGCCAAAGGCAATAGGAGATATTTATTGCCTTTTGCTGCCAAAATGCATCACGTTTAGTTTTTTCAAGCTTCTTCCTCTTCATGGTGAACTTTCTCTCTCGCTTCCCGTTCAAGCAAGGTTTTCAATCAATCAGCTGTCATTGCTGTACCTTTGGCTTTCTGGAAGACTGCAAATAAGCACAACTGTCTATTTTTGATAACCCAGAGTATCAAAATATTGTATTTTTTGTGACTTTGGTGACATCCTGCACTGGCCCACTTGTGATGTTTGAGGTGTCTATTTTGCAAAGGAGATGCCTGAGGCTAACAACTATTAGTATGGTGGAAAATAAGGTAGTTTCTAAGAACAGTTTCTGATGCTCCAAATAAAATAGAAACTTTGTTCAGAGAAAGGACTGCAGTGTAAAAATGAAAGCATGGGATAGCAATGAAAACATTCTGTCAGCAGTTTTCCTTCTCCTAAGCACACAGCAAACTATTTGCATAATTGCTTTCAATAAACAAAACTACGCACTGCAAGTTTAATATTTTTTTCTTAAGACACCATCTGTGAAACTGCTTATCACAAACTAACTGGGTATAAAATTTTGTAAAAGCATCTTTACCATATTTTTAACATTAAAGGTGGAGTAACTTATTGAAAACAGGCAGTTTTATAAAAATACACCTCCTGACTTTGAATAAGATAATGAATGGATAGGTGCAGAAAGAGAGTTTGACAGTAACACCTACTTTAGGGAATGATGGGCCAGGTGTCTGGGAAGGATCTGAAATCCTCTTCTAAGCTCTTTTGTGGAGGAACTTTGAAAATGAATTCAACAGGAGACAAGACACAAGAAAAGAACACATGGAGAGCCTTTGATTTTTCTTTTTTCGTGACTCTGGGAGCAGGCTTCCCAGTGTACATGACATTCTCTTAAGGAAGACAACAGCATCAGATGTTTTGCCCAAAAAACATAGCGGAAGTGACACAGCAATAGAGCGATGAAATCTGCTCATGCCGTTCAGTGCAAAAGGTAATCAAATCATGAGATTATTAGTTTTCTATTCCCCTCTAAAAGCTAGTGTGGTTTTGTTTTAACTTTGACTGAAACCCTTTCCTGAGTCAACCTTAAAAAAATGGTGAACATAAAGCAAACTGTTTCTACAAGCTCAGTCCAAGCCATACATGTTTCTAAACCTTAATCAGAGACCTGTCACCAATTTTCCAACAGAGATATAGAACCTTTTTGGAGGGCATGGACAAATGATGTCATGACATTAGGGGCACCGAATCAAAAATCCCCTTCTTGTGTTATGTAATGGCAGAAAGGTCTATTACTTTTAAAACTACGTTTAGATGACTTGTTGCAATGTAAAATGTTTTGTAGGTTACATTAAAATTTTGCATTTAGAGCTATTGAAATTAGTCGAAATTGCTGTTACAATCTGAAAATGAAACACATTTTAATAAATAGTAATTTTATTAAAAACTATTTTCAACGTTTTTTATTCGCATCCACTTCAAAAACTCGTTTATTAAATGCAACATGACACAAACCATATTGCCTGTGTTTCTCCTGGTTTTGTTCGGTATTTGTTTGGCTTTTTACCCTTTTCCTCTTTTCTCTTTCACTACTTCATAACTGAATGTAGATTAGCCTTCTGGGCAGACAAGCATCTACTCCCTTCTCCCACGGTCTCTCACAGCCTATAGATCAGTGTAAAAGCAAACCTGTGACATCGGGTCATGATATACTGTGACTCAACTTTAAGTGTGTGTACAGGTCGGAATCTCTCTGTACGTGTAGACAGAAGCACTGAGGCCGCAGGCTAACACGCAACGCCAGACGCTTCCAATTACATCTCTGTATCTGTCAGGGAGCCTCCGAGCTCTGCCCTTTATGAGCACATTGTGGTCTGGATGGCAGACATACATATGTCTGTTTGCAGCCCACAGCAGCTTGTTTTGAGTGTCCAACAGCTGACGTTGTCTCAGCTTCTTTTATTTTCAAATACTTCAGAATATTAATCTGTGTGGATCTAAACACTGCCCATCCAATAGGATGAATAAGTTGCAAGTGTGTTTCATTGTTTTTTTGTGTATTACTATAGTCTGAACTCATGCAGAGTAGTGGTAAAATAAATTAATTTAGAACTACACAATTGAGGTGACAAGTTAAAAAGAAGACTGAGAACTCAAGGCCTCAGCTACCACTGAGGACACTGAGGTCATGTCCTCAGAACTGGCTCTGTGTAGGTTTTTATGACCTGAGGATGAACTTTTCTCTGCTGACTCCCTGAAAAGCTAAATTAAAATAAAACCAAAAAAAATCTACACCATTATTACACTTTTAATAGTGGGGCATGCTTTGAAACAGCATTTAAAATTCTAATCAAGGAGATCGAATTGGAAGGATACATACATGAGATATATAATAGAATACTTTACTAAACTATTTTGGTGAGTAGTCAGATTTTGAGGTTCCGGGGTGGCTCTGGGGGAAATTGGAGTTCTAAAATCCAGACTACTTTTAAAGCCCAGACAGCTCATTGGAAACAGAATTGAACTACAATGATACCCAGCTTAGTAACAGATACTTTATTACACTATGGTGTAAGCAGAGGTGGGAAGTAACAAAGTGTAAATACTTTGTTACTGTAGTTAAGTATTTTTGGGTATATGTACTTTACTTTCTACATTTAAAAAAATATCTCTACTTTTTACTCCTCACATTTTCCAAACTTTAGGTTTTTCATGCATTTGAGGGGAGTTAGTTATCATTTTGCATCACCGTGTGCCTTCAGAATATCAGATTGATTTAAAAATAAAGAGAACAATAACAAATAGAAGACAATGCTACTGATGTATCATCATCTGTGTTTATCACACATGACTGATGTAAAAGACTTGGGGATGAAAAAAGGCAAAATATATAATTTATGGATCATTTATAGTACTATATTCATGTTGTTTAAATGTAGTGGCAAAGTCATACATCTACAATGTAAACAACAGCAAAAAGAGCTAATTTTTTCTGCTTTGTTTCTCTCTGCTTGTATTCAAAATGGTTGTTCAAGCTGAGTACATTTATTAGAGTGACCAAGAAAAGCTGGAATAAAATTCATATCCCCTTGTATTAATATTATTTCAATAATGTGTCAATATAACATGAGGTTCATAATCTTTTGAACCAAAACTGGCTGGTAGAAATATCCTTCAAAGAGTTACGTGTCACTTCTCTATTTCGAGCACATTTCACAGCCTTTACTTTTCACTTTTACTTGAGTAAAGAGGTTGAATCAGTACTTCAGCTTCTACCAGAGTCTTTTGTTACACAAGTATTTGTGCTTCTACTTGAGTGAGCAATGCACGTGCTTTTGCCACCTCCGGGTGTAAGCGATGTCCTGACCTCTGTTCTTAGAGCTGAACAAAATGTTTTGTGCTTTTCAGTGTTTGTGAGTTATCTGCTTGTAGCACCTGTTGTTTCCTTCATCTCAGAGATTGAGTTGTGTTGGACATAGACATCCATATTGTGGATCTGAGAGACAAATTCTTGTATTCATCACTTATTTCCAAAGAAAATGGGATTTTACCGTGCATAATACCATTTAAAAAAGAACACAACTACTTTTTATCATTTGAATTATTTCAACGCAATGTTACATTTAGAATATTGCAAAGGCAATATTTCTTAGCTTCAACAACTGATATGTTTTCTTTGTTTAAATGACTTGTTAACTTGTTAACCACTGGACTATTTTTGTTCAGATTTTACACAACCTTTTTTGAAACTTGTGTTGAGCATTGCCTGTGATTTATTCATCCTTTTTCTTGACCGCTTATTCAGCTTAGGGTCACGGGGGCTGGGGCCTATCCCAACTGCCAGTCCATCACAGGGCTACTTGTGATTTATATCCTACACGAAATACATTTGTACTCTTCCTTAGAAGCACCAAGCATCCTAAACTGATGCTTTAAATTTAACTGTGACCTTTGTTCAGGTCACACAAGTTTGATTATTTTCCCTGTTTTTAGTAAAGCTTCCACTGTTAAATGGATTTAACTTTATCTTACATTGACTGTGCTTCATGTTGTCTCTGTAGACAAAAAACAGAGGCAAAATTGACTAGACAGACTTTATTAATAATTAATTTCTTCTCTAAAGTCATATTTATCATAAAACTTGTATTTGTTTTGTTTTTCAAAGCTGCAAATTGTATCTTTATGACACTTGAAAACTGCAGCGTGTAGCGAGTTGATTTACTGACACTATCATTCTGTTCTCATGGTTTTGGCAATGACATTAATTGGCTCAAGATTAGAATTGTAGGGGTTTTTTAAGAGAGAATGAGATTACAGTACAGAGAGACAGGAAACATGGTACAGATAAGGGAAGGCCACATGGCTTGCTTCCCAGTTCTTCGAGAGGTTTCATAATTAAAAGTACTGTTTACCAGTAGAGTGAAAAGTGTCACTGATTTAAACTGGACTAGTGCAGATGCACCAAACTGTTTTCATTGGAAGCATTCTGTGAGGTGAAGCAGTCTCAGTCCAGACTACTTCCAGCTGTGATGTTTGTTGCCGGGTGAAGCACATCCAGTTGTGTATTCTGTTCTGAAGGACAACCCCATGTGTTGAAAAATTATTCTAAAGAGGCATCAAGTGTGTTGAAATATGATAAGGAGGTGTCCTGGCCAAGTGTGCACTGATTTCTGTATTTGGTCTTGCATTGCACCCTTTCAGTTTTCTTTCACTCTCACCTCTGTTTCTGTGTGTGCATCTATGTCAATCAACTTGTGTGTATATACCTTCAAAAAGAGTGTGTTAGATCAAGTTGCAACTTCCCCATGAGGAGATTAATAAGGTATATCTTCTTTTTCTTCTTCTACTTCTTCTTCTTCTTCTTCTTCTTCTTCTTCTTCTTCTTCTTCTTCTTCTTCTTCTTCTTCTTCTTCTTCACAATGGCAAGCAAAGCAGGGTATTACCGACATCTTATAGCTGGTTCAGCATCAAAAGATCTTTTAAAAGCCTTCCAGATGGTTTATGTTTCAGTCTGGAATGGATAAAATACATTTTTGATTTTTGGTACAAAGTTTCCACTGCAATTGATAAAAATAAGCCAGCAAACTCAGGCAGCATTGGACAAAATGACATTTACTTAGACACAGCCGTACTATTCTGAAACATCTTGATGAAGTCTTTATTGTCCAAAAGCTGCTCCTTCCCTTTCCTAATCAGGATCAGATTTTTTTTTATTCCATAAGGATAAGTTAGGTTAGGTTCTCAGTCCTCCATCCTTTCAACATTTCTGTTTTGTGGTGTAATATCTAGCATCACCATAGGCATCTGTTAGTAAATCAGTAAAACAAATGATGAGTCCCTTTGTGTCACTGCATGCTCCTAAATCGGATGTAGTTTTTACTGCATCATGCAACAAGCAGCACCTCCAGTTCAAACAGCCCACACTCATCCTGTCAGCTGCACGGCTCTGCGACATCAGCTGAGCCTCGGGCCGCTGTGACGTGCAGCAGCTTTGAAGCTGCTGCTCGTCTGGCTCACGCCAAAACCAGTTACTGTGGTGGAGAGCAGACCACCACCACACAAAGGAAGCTTTGCTTTAATGTTATCAGAGACTGATCCACGTCTGTACAGAGCAGTAATGATGCTGTATTTCCCTGCCTGGCTGACAATGGCCTTATGGCTTTTATAAGCAGGCCCTAATACAACTATACACCATTAGAGAGCCACTTTTATTATGTTTCCAGCTCTGGAGAAGCCCATTCATCTCCACTGAGATGGATTGCTCTTGTTTTTTGTGATCATCAAGATGAATGTGTTTTTGTTTCCCTCTGGCGTTGATGGGGGTAGATGGGGTCTGTGTGTAGCTGAGCATCTCTTCAAAATCAGAAACGCACAAAACACAAATTATCTTTTGTTTTTAAAAAGCAATAAAATACATTTACCCACTTTGCCTCAGGGATTAAAGGAATCTATTTCCGATGGATGCTAAGTTTAATTTATTTTTAAAGCTTGTAGAAGAAGAATTCTAGTCCGTGCTGTGTCACAAAGTCCTGAGGTATATCAGGTTATAATATGCTAATTAAACATATGATACAAATCAATTTTTAAGACATTCAATTATGTTGTTATAAGCCAGAGTGAAATGGTAGTGTAAAATATAAGAAGCTAGACCTCTTATGTGCAAGTGTACTCATTCAAACAGGGAAAAGAGCCCTTAATGTAAAATTTACACATGTAAATTTTGCCCTGAATTCAAAATGCACTTCCTTTAATCTGAAAATGAATTGAAAAATTCAGTGAAATCACACACACACAAATAATTAAATCCAACACATACAAACAATCTGCAAATAAGCTATTTCATTACTGTGATATTAATGTAATTTGCATCCTTTTGGATGTTTCTTTTCTTTTAACAGACACATTTGATGCCACCACCATACTTTTGAGTCACATATAACTAAAATAAAGTTATATATGCTCTAATGTTTGTAATCTAAGACTCTTTGATTAGCTATAGTAGCTCTCAATAACTAATCCAAAGACAACACAACCTCTTCCACAGTCCATGCTTTGATAGTGAAAGTGTTTCCAGTCTGCTTAACGCTCCCTCAGCCATCTGAGGACATGTTGACAGTTATTGCTTTCGGTTCTTTATCCGCAGCATTAACTAACAAGTCCCTCTGCTTCAACCATAAACTCTTTATCAGGACCACAGCTCTCGGTTTGGACATTCCTCCGCTCCAGCTTTGTGTTGCTAGCCGTGTTTTGTTTATTTGAAACAGAGTTGTAAAAGATGTTCCAAATCGACCTGGTATGGGTCAGACTGCTGTCGAGGCTTTGATGAGCAACTGTAACTGCAGAGCGCCCCTACATAGCCCCCTCCATTCCCAGCCATGCACCCTCTGAACAAGCCAAAACCCCAAATCTAAATGGGGGGGCTTTGATGTGGCTGGATGGTGCCTGTTGTCATTGTTTGTATCAGGGCTTATCTCCACTGGACCTTCCCCCCACCTCACATGCATCATGATGATTGTGAAAGGCATGATGTCATTTTCTGCACTTCTTTTCCATTTTTTCCATGTAGCAAAAATACAGAATTTAGTTCAAACCCAAAACTGAGCTTCATCTTTTCTTCTTTTCTCCTCTCTTCTCCTCTCCTCTCCTCTCCTCTCCTCAGTACAGCCAGACTCTCCCTGATAAGGATGATGGATGGGGCAGAACTCTGGCTCCAACCAAGCCCGGCAGCTTTCTGGGAGCTGAGAGATACTGCGTGGGAGGTGGGGAGGTGGAGGGGAGTGTGTTGGGCAGGGAGTCGGGGAGCTGGAGGGGGTGGTTGTTTGGCTGTGCCCTGTGCTGTCCATATAGTATAACTACCAAATGAAATAGTACCATGAAGAGTGTGCCATTTTATTTGTTTTCACATCAACAGCTGTTGATAAGGTAAAAGCAAACATGAGAAGCAGCCTTATTAATTTTACTTCACCAGCTGATAAGCCACAATATAAGTTACCTGCTCACAACAAAGGCAGCAAATGAGCGCCACCTGTGACATGAAAAATATTTATGCAATTCTGTATTCTGCTCCCTTTTACTTTGACACTGTGACCAGGCAGCACTTCTATCCATGCTGCAGAATTTCTTCAGTAATACTATGTGTATACTGTTAAAACATTCATCCATCCAATTTCAACTACTTATCCAGGTTGCAGGGAGCTGAGCCTATCCCAGCTGTCATATGGGAAGAGGCAGCACCCACCCTGGCCAGGTCACCAGTCTATTGCAGGGCTGACACAAAGAGACATACAACCATTCACACTTATGGCCAATTTAGAATCACCAGTGAACCTAACATGCATGTTTTAGACAATGGGAGGAAGCTGGAGTACCTGGAGAAAACCCATGCAGCCACAGAGAGAACATGCTCTCAACTGAATTAAATTGAACTCTATTGCAGCACTGTGCTGGCCTGGTTGAAATATAGGATTTTTACATAATCGTTGCTTGGAAGATGAACCAAGAAGTGTGACCAGCTACACTGTTGCCAAGTTGCTCATCTATGGGTGTGCCTTTTTCTGCAAAAATGGAAGCACATGACTGACTGATTATTATAGGAAAAAGTTGAAGTAAGTTGAACTTTGATTTGATGTCCATCACATTGCGACAATATGAACATACCACTGGGGATCAAAACACTATGCGAATACAGTCCTGTCAAGAAAGCCATAGTCAGCTGAGCGTTAGTCCTCTTCTTATGAATGTGGGACCCATTCAGAACACTCATTATTCTAAGTTTAGTTTCATTTTGGTGTCCTAAAGTCTCTTTTAACAATAGGGTGCTCAGATATTGACAAACTAGATGTTGGACAAAGAGTATTTTTTGCGTCCAACAATGAGATACTAATGCTAAAAGGCATTTAGCAAGCAAGTGTTTGAAAGTGGCCTTGTCATCTTCTCTGCTAAGTCAATATAATGAGAATAAAAGGACTCTAACGTGTCATACCATAGTTTTCTTGCTCTCATGTAGTCTCCTTTTTATCCAAAAAAAACCTTTGAAATTGCTATTATTTCAGTATTTGTTTTGCTTTGTAGCTTTCAGTGGGTATGCGTCCATCGGCTGGCACAACACATCCTAAGTTACGGGCTTACAAACATTCTTAGAATTACTTTTTGCCATTTTCACTCAGGTATTACAGGTTTTCCACTCTTTATTGTAGCTGCATTTTTTTTTTTAGATGTGATAGTTTTCATCATAGTCTATAAAAATCTTTGTAGTTCATGAATTTGTAGTGATTAACTTTAGAAAACTAGATCCAATCAGTGTTTTATTGAAACCTCTGTTTTCACACACCTCATTTAACAGGACTGTACTCACGTATTTATGAAGATAAAATGTACTTTCAGGTGCTCCTTTGTATTCTCTCCAAGTGGTCACCACGGCGGATTAATCCGCATTGATAATTTGGCAGAAGTTTTGCTCTGGATGCCCTTCCTGACGCAACCCTCTATGGTGAGAGGAGCTTGTGTCCCCACCTGGAATCGAACCTGAGACCTTTTGGTTGTAAGGCAAATGTGTAAACCTTCACCATAATAAAATTATTTTATATTATGGCAATTTTCTTTCCTAAATGATGGCTTTGCTCTTGTTACTTTGCATCTCCATCCTGATTAGCTGATTGGTTAGCTTCTGTATGGACCCTTTGTCCAGCTCTCTCCAGCTACAGCAGCACCTTTTGAGGTGTTCATATGCATTAAAGTGATGATGTGACCATTGTCATGTTCAGTGTTTGAGCCTGCTATAAAATAATAATTGGGCCTCATCTGAGTTTAGAATCTGGGACGTCTTACACTAGAAGCAGGAATCCTGGACTCTTAAAGCTTTTAGATTTTATTCCCTTACTGTAAATGTAAAGTCTGCCTCGTTCTTATACTTGGACTGTGCATAATGATTTTATGTAAGTGGACAGTGCCAGAAATGAAGACCTTTATGCAGCATATAGGGCTCACAGCATTTGACTATACTGGTATCATTGATGTCTTTCTGCTTTTTCCAGTAACACAGTGAGCACACAGAAAATACACATTTAAATATGTAGTTTTAAATGGTAATTTTTGCCCATAAGACAAGAAGACAATATTACCTTATTAAACCACCATTTTAGTGCTTAATGTTCTCTCTAGCTGATTATTCATAACTGTAAGTGCTGCAGTTTCCCACCAGATAGGCCCCTGCATTGGTAAATAGATAAAAACATTCCTGAAAATGAACTTTCAGTTATTTGTTTATAGTTTTCACTAAATTACTGAGTAAAATTCACATCACAGCTTGTGTACTATAACCATCAGGTCAGATTCCCTGTTTGTGGAAACTTAATTGACCAAAATAAGACGCAGCAGCGCTCTATCTCTTACTGTAATCGTGGCATGTAACCTCCCGGCCACACACCACTGTCCTACTGGAAAATTCTGATTACATTAATGATTTGTTTGGATTTCAGGAAGACAGAGGGAGAAAGTCAAGCAAATATACCGTTACATAAAAACTCTAATCCCTGTTTACATCCGAAGGAGAGACAGGCATTTGTTTCCATTATGAATCAAACAAGATAGTGTTTCCCATAAGTGTGCTTTTATAAAATCAAGCTTGAACAATTTTCCGCAGCTCTGTCTGTGTCTCTAGGATAAG